>LUCM01000888.1:0-17334 GCA_008360955.1 Fasciolopsis buskii | reverse complement strand
ACGGTGAGCTGGTTGATAAGTCGCTGATGTAAGTAGAGAAGAGAAACGGTAAAAGAACAGCACCCTGTAGCACGCCTTATTTGTCAACAAATGGTTTTGAAATTCTACTGCCCATTCGTGTTCACCGGGTTTGGTTTGCAAAGTAATCAGACAGCCATGTTAGCAAAGGCGTTTCAAGCTTATGAAGTAGAAGAAACCGTGGGACAGAATCAAATGCCGACGAACAGTCTCGAAAGACTCAACGCACAGATTTCATCAATGTGTCTAAGGACCTACAAATATGGTGAATGAGGGAGGCGATAGCGTCCAAAGTGGACCTGTTAGATTTGTGGGCAAACTGAATAGGGTCGCCAGGAGAATACAAAGAAGAACTCGGACTTTTAACTATGGCAAGCCCCGTCAATTTAAAACCAGAAAACGTTAAGGCGATGGGGAGAAAAAGTTTTGCTAAAGCACTTTATCGACACAAATGAATCAGCGATATCCGGATTCAGCCAAGATTCACGTATACAGATGACACAAGTGTGAACGTGGATCGCTGAATTGCGTACGAGGGACATATCCGACATTTTTGTAAACAGGGAACAGATGGTGGTACTCAGCAACGCCGGAATGGACATCTTGGACGGAAGGATGCTCTTAAGAGCTGTCTGCCCGACAGCACGAGTGCCCCTTTTGGATAGATTAGAAGATCTTTGAGGTACGGCAGACCGTGATTCCAGTACTTGTTTGGAAACAATAGGGTTTTCAAGCAAAAATAATTCCGAGCGATTGTAGCAGCGAATGGAGTGGAACCAAAAACCCTTCAGGTAAATAACAAAATAACAATGACATAATTGTAGCGTAGCCGGTCAAAGGGCTTGCTAGTGCGTGACACTGTGCAATCCGGTTTGGGAGATGGCATGTGTTTGCCTGGTAAAAATAATGAAAACTTGACTAACTAATGTCAGAAGTAAAGGTTCATCCTAAGTTCCTCAATAAGACTCACTTTTTCCAATTTTCTAGGAAGTGCCTGGCTCGCTGCTGGCTGTTCTGTTTAATATCACAAATGAGAGCGTCCGTTTTTATGCTCGATTTTGACTCGAAAGCCACAAAAGTAGGAATTTTCAAGTCGTCACTGAATTGGCGTTGATCTACCTGGCTGGTTGTTTCATATTATTTTTTTCGAGCTTCTTCGGGCTTCTCCATATGCATGTTTCTTCGTGGCCGGTAGAAAAATGCTGATTCTGAATTTACGCAGAATTCTGTCCTTTGCGCCGGCAGATTTTGGTATTCGACTTAATGGCAGAGCCCTTCAACGTGGAATTAGTGCAGAAACAGTAGTATCCGTGAGATTGTGTCTTCCCGTTGCTGGAGTTGATCGCTCAAATGTGACCAGTGAAATGAATTCACGGATCCAGGTTGCATCGTAAATACGACGCGTTAGATGTCACTTGGTACACGGAATGAAAAAGTTGAAACAGCGAATAGACACTAAAACGTAAACAATATGCAGTCAAAGCCTAATAATGTGAGTTAACTTACCAAGGTTTAAGAGACAGAAAATATATGAAAAATGGCTGTTATTATGCATACAACAGTGAAAGAAATCTATTTTTTGTGATCAGTGGATAAGAAGTCGATTGAATTAACCAAAGTTGACGGTTTGTCAATGTAGTTTTCTGATTCATCAAAGCGTCTTCCAGATGCATTTCTCTCAGTTGAACCAGCTGAACTGTTTTGACTGTGCTATCTTCCGAACGAAATCGTCTTCCGGTAAACCAGCGAAGGTAACTGGCATACACATAGCATAACGAGCAAAAAAATCAAGTATAAAATTATCTGGGAGTCCAAATCCCAGTTTTGTCTTTTGAGCTTGAATAAGCATGGTTTCAACATGACCCGCGCAGAACAGGTTATTCTTAACTCGAACTCCAGGGTAAAGACGTTCTAAAAAATATTCAACAATGTGAGACTTCATTACAGATAGTTCGGTCGTATCATCCGTAAAAATGGGTAAGCTGCACAGAAAACTTGTTTAATGAAACCCAAACTTAGGATGGGAATGTTTTCGCCCTTTTTCTCGATTGTTTTAATAGTCATTCACAGTTCTGTACTTTCATCCGAATAGTTTCCCGACCGATCTTTCTTGATTACAAACTGAGAATATTCTGTGGTCTGAGGACACATTTAACCTTGAGTCTAAATAATAACAGATGATTAAAAATATTTACCCACTTTAGTTCGCTCGAGCTGTGGACTAGACTAAAGAGACTACGGTAACAAGCTAACCGGCATGTAAGTAGCTTAGTTAAATTTTTCCTTTATACACGAATTGTCACTTCCAGCTCCTGGACCAAGACGTCTAATTGATAGCGAAATTTTTACAGTGCATCACGTAAATCTACAAACCCCGTACAGCAGTGAACAAATACGAAGGTAAAAGACTTAAATCAAAAATCAGACGAATAGTTAACATGTAGATCGTTTGTTATCATTACCTTATTTCAAACACGTCAAAATAACCTCAGTCTATCTAGGATTTCTATCTTACCATTCGTCACGATGTTTTTGTTATCTTACATAAAATCGATAAATGGCTAATTAATAGATCGGTTAGAACGAGTGTCAGCACGGACATCGTCCAATCCTTATGTTCAACCTGTGGACATTAATAATTGGTGATAATTTTAAATATTCCGTTGGAACAGACGATGGCAATTCATTCGGTGATGTGCTCTATTATGGAAATGAAATTCTCCTGTTCGTGTTCGATGCGCTTCTATTCTGTCTTGTTGATCTCCTTGGAAGAAACCTGATTTTGGATGCTGTAGTCACATTGATTGTGAGCAAGGTGAGTTTGAATAAATTACTGTATTCTGAAGGTCGTCTTATCATTTCCTATGCTTAATTCTTCAAATCCACTGGTTGTCACAGGAATTAAACATGAATCGCAACAAATCGGGCTTCAAAAATTAATTTTCCATGTCCACGATTTGTTGCCTATGGTTGTAGTGGAGAAGTAAACCATCAACTACACGTTGGTTTCAACGACGTTTTAGGGACCCTGGGTATTAACCATTCATATTTAACGGATGGAAGTTGTGATGCACCACTCACGGTACAACTTTAATCATGAATAACACGGCTTGGGGCCCCGTCGTACCTATTGGGCTTTCTACTTTAACCCAGAAATTGTTTAACTTCCACCTTTCCGGTATACATTTGTGGTTACAGACAGCGTTATGAACTAACAGGAACACGGGGTTGACATATTACAAGGTAAAAACTACATAACCATTCGTCGTTGGCATTGAAAAGATAATCCAGCAGAATTGCATAGTATATGTCCCAACCAGTTGCGCCTCGTGTTTACCATTGGATATTCATTCGGTTTGTTCACTAATAGACAATTCCTGATGATCGCTTAGCTGTCTTCGTGATTTATCTGGGCCCTATTGAAATAACCATGGGTTCCGGAATCCATGTTTAACCGATTCACCGTAGAATTTTAGTGAATTCTTTCTAGAACGCATCCGATCAACAGTCAAACAGTTCTGGAACACCAGCGCGATAACCATTTTATACTCGCGTGGCACACTTCCCAATTACGTCCCCTTCTCCGAGCAAACACTTCCTCCAGCGCGATATTAATTGTTCCACTGAAATTAACTTTTACAAGCTGGTATGCTCATCAGGTAAAGAAATCCGATCAGTCCCAATTGTTTTCACTTTATGTATCGGCCACTGCAGCCATTTCGTAACCAAAAGGCTGTGTAAGATTGTCCGTCAGTGAAAGTACAAAGTTTTCAAATACTCTTGGAATGCAAAGCTGATCAAAGAATACAAAACACTGTTTCGTCCACACGGCACTCCTTGTTAAATAAGCGGTCACCGGTCTTGGATCACTTCACTTTGATAAAATTACGAAATAAACTCAACAGCTTGACTTTCGCAGATAGAATTAATCATTCGTCTTTTTCGGCAAAATTGGTTATATAATGCTAGCAATGTCATCCACGCAATCTCGCAATGCCTCTTTTAATACGACTAATTCTTATGACAAAGGCAATCGAATTCATCTACACAACGATTAGGAGACTATCAGCGAAAAAAATGATAATAAGTTATTGTGACAAACTTAATGGTTTATGCACTGCTCCTCGTGCTTAGTCCGACGGCGGTAACTACATTCCCGATTCTTCTCGGCATGCTACTCTATGGTTGCTTGACGAAGCTTGTCCAAACATTGTTAAACCATCAGCCGCATAGTGTTTCGCTTCGAACGATCCTGCAGGTTTTCAACAAGGCTTAAATTTTGAGATTCAGATGTTCATGGAACAAATCTTATCGGGCATGCTCTGTTAAAACATTCATTAACTCTTACCCGACGGGCGATTCATTATTGTCTTCGGGCAGAACACTCTTCGTGTCCCAAGAAACTGCCGCCATGTGTTTTTTCAGCATGCGTTGCTATTCGCCACTGCTAACTGATCGATTTGACATCAGTCCGTATCACTCCCAATAAAAGAAGACTGTTTTGTCTTGTTCATAGAATACGATTTTCCTTTACGGATCGACATAGGTAGCGTCATGTGCACTGCCCGTGCTTTGTGACTTTACGGGATTATCGACCGACAAAAACCTTAGAAAGTAACACCAACAGAGCCGACCGGAAAGGCAAGTGATCACATTAGGCCTGATGGAAATTTACATTCCACACAACAGAGCCGCGACATCACGAGAAAAATGCACGTGATCACTAACGGAAGAGATAAAGAAGATGCTTTTGAGATAAAAGTTAACTTGCTACCGGTTTTTGATTTTCGGATCTGTGTGATCGTTCGGTCAACAACGAGGTGTGGCTTTGACCAGTCCCGACTTCTTTCTTTTTAGATTATCTGTCAACTACGTAAAGATCTGGGTCGACGGAACCTAGCAAGGAAGACAATGGTCGACGAGCGATTTTTGATCTAATTCGCGGGTGGCGTATA
Source organism: Fasciolopsis buskii (assembly GCA_008360955.1). Classification (NCBI taxonomy): domain Eukaryota; kingdom Metazoa; phylum Platyhelminthes; class Trematoda; order Plagiorchiida; family Fasciolidae; genus Fasciolopsis; species Fasciolopsis buskii. Next base: position 12,361 of record LUCM01000888.1, on the reverse strand, counting down.
CCGTCAAGTCAGCTCCGGACGCTTCTTTTTCATGTCTTCCAGTTTTTCTACACTTGTTTGTAACAGGTTGAGTAGATAATAAATTGGTCCAAGCATCACATCCCATCTTTTAACAAACTGGGCCATTTCTGAGGGTAACAAGGTTAGTGTACAATGCAGCATGTCGGTCAACGACTTGAAATCCACGGACTAAAGCAAGCACATTGTCAGCGTCCTAGCAGCGATAATTTATTATGGTGCAATGGGTCCTAGGTTGGTGTACGGGGCGGACGCTAGAGCCAGGTGCGTTTTGAAAATATTGGACATTCTTCCAAATGAAGTTACTTGGCTGCACATGGCCTTCAGGCTGGAAGAAAGAACATCCGACCGATCAGTCAACAATGCGGCCGAAACACAAACTATCGAAAATAGCAGTTTTCGGATGTAGGGCTAATCAAATTTTAAAAGTAAAGTGCATCAGATCCACCCAGTCAAGACATCAGTCGATCTCTAATTAATTTTCAATTTTCACATTTAATTCACTTAAATTTCGACTTAGAAGCACAACAGGGTAGGGTGACGCTTGAGCGATCAAAATCGTAGAGTGTACACTCGAGTCAAGGCTTCGGATCTTGCCTCCCCCGGTTACCCTCGATGCATCGCGTCCCACTTTCTAGAAATATAGCGATTTCTCGAGTCATTATCAAGGAAATTCAAATGACGAAAGGTGAGAAAACAATGTTGTCCAGGAATTGGACCTCAAGCTGAACTAGTGACTACTAAACTGCACTGAAACAACCTTTAATTGCGATGCGACTCTTGAGCTACGGAAAGTGTTGGAAGATCAGCACTAATGTGACCATTTAATAACTGAATAAAATGAAACAATTATTTGTGAATGATATAATGTTAATGACACATATCTAACAGCAACGCTGTTATTAACATTATATCATTCACAATTACAACCAATACATGGCGCATCGATTTTTCGATACACTCCTTACATCATCTGGCAGTGATAGAAACACAATCTTCATTGTACTTCTCGTACGCCGCTATCAAAGCCAAGCTATAACTAAAGAAATGCTTCGCAAATGGCTTATGTCATCTCAGTTGCATGATTGAACAATCCCTCGTGTTCCTGTCGACATCAAATTCTGTCAAGCGATTCAATATGTGATGTTAAAGGACTAAGTGCAAAATAAACTACAACAAACTGTGACGAATTTGCGAGAATAGGAAAATATCTAAGGTTTTGATGATTTAAACGGCAATTCTGATCAAAGTCCTACCCAACTACCCTCGGAATGCCTTCGTTCATCAGACGACTGTGGGGAATTACTTGGTATTACTAAGTGTTGCAGCTTGTTTCGCTGTCTTTGTCGTCTGCATGATCTTCGCTAACGCGAATCGACTACATTCGTTTTCGTAGCCCACAGTAGGGCGGTTTATTTTCTGTCCGAAATCAGGGACGATGTGGGATTCAAAGCTATCATACTAGGCGGATAATCCGTTGTTAAATGTACCACTTTGTAAAAAACTAGTATGAATCTAATAAATTAGATTTCTGGACAATTAAGCCGGTCAAATAATTCTGCTAGTATATTTTGAGAAACAGTACATGCGCCGTTACAACCACTCCAGGGCGAAGTCTGCGAAGCAATCCAGTACAATATTAATAAAATTAAACCCATTTACCGCGGGAAACTGGAGCCAATTCTGCTGCACTTCAACGAATGTGCAGAACATGCATCCGATAGGTAGACCCTAATTACTAACACGGAAACTGTGCACGAACAAGGCGACGAGTCCTTAGTCTATCCGAGAACGTCCTGAAAATAGGCCACGTGGTGTGAATAGCCTGGCAAAGTTTAAGATTGAACTGAATGCACACCCGTCGAAAACCGAAACTCAGTTGAACTCCTCAGTTCGCAGTAATCCTCAGTATCTTTCCAAGGTTTATGTTCTGTAATTGGTCACACAGAAACTGTCCACGCACAATTTAAAATCGATAACGAAAAGGCAGAAAAATTCATGATAAAACACAATACTTGATCATATTTGGTAGTAGTCAGGCTCTGTTGTTGCCCAACCTATTACAACGCCTGATCCACTGAGACGACATGTGGTTCCAGAGCCATGACCGCAGATCTATTCTCAAATAAACCATGACATTACACGACTGCATGAGTTCTCGCCCGCACGCCATCAATAGACAGCAGAAAAGTATGCAAGAACTGAGTACTCTCAAAAATCTTCGCGGAGTGAACTGCAGCAATCATTCCATCGACTGATTTATCTCATTTTTCTTGCTCTATTTATGGTCGGGACACGAAACCCCCCTCCCTCAAGAGATTTAACGCACCCTCAATTTTCTAATTACACATTGCACTCCTCTTTTGTTCCAAAAACAGGCGCCTGTGGTTTTGTTCATCGCTTAGTTTCCGCGTACCAGGTATCAAATCTTGACTCTCCCTATTGTCAATTTCAGCTCACAGCCTAAACTCCGATACCCTTCTTTCAATCATTACTTTGGCGCTGTGTATCGTTCCCTTCAACAGTGCTGACTCTTCCATTTTTGAGTTAATAACTTTCAAGTTCTAAACGTTCGTTTGTTACAGACCCCAGTAGTCTTATTACTGTTTTAGGAGATTTCAGTGCTCACAACCGCGAGTGGAGAGTGCACTTCTCTAACACTTACATCATGCGGCTCGAATCAAAATGATTCACAGTGGTGAACAAATTATCTCAGTGACACTTATGCCTGGCCGACCTTGAGACCGTGCTCACACTCTTGATCTCATCTCCACCTCCGTCCCTTCTTTCCACTAAAATATTTCCATTCTCTCTCCTTTTGGCGCATTGGACCATCGTCATTACATCATCAATCGATTTCACCCGCCACCCCCTAGTGATATTTTGGCGCTAGTATTCAGCCGACTGGGACGGTTTCCGCAAATTCTAAGCCTACTATCTTTGGACTGATTGTTGCTTTACTTCAGAGGTTTCCAACATCACCAAATCCTCCCTTCGAGAGATGAACCTTTGATTTCACACTTTTCCAAACCACGCAAGCGTGAAGCTCCCGTGTGTTTAATTCATACATGCGATGGTGCTGTACGTTTGAAGTACTCAACATTTCGCCGCTGACGCCATACTCCCACTGCCGCCTCCTACCAGCTATTCGTGTAAGCTAGGAAGTGTTCAATAACTATACAGGGAGTCAAACAGCGCTTTGTCCGCGGCAGAACCGAACGCCTGCTCTCATCCGACACCGGCTGTTTAACATTTCCGTCCCTTGCTAGAGCTGCCTCCCGTGATTTCTCCCCTTCCAATGTCCCATCTACATGTGAACTATACGAGAAACCCGGAGCGTTTGTTCCCGGTTTCGTTCCAATCCCACTTTATCCGATTATCCTAAACCTCTGGCTTGTTCGTTTCCCAATGGTCCTCTTTTCCTACCAACCGTTAGCACTAGGGAGATCAGCCCAACAGTGCATTCTCCGAACGTTAGCAAACCATCCGCCATCACCTCTTGCATTGCTCTGAAAATTTTTAGTTTTCCAACCTCTTGCAAGCAAGCCGTGCTTTCCCCACTCCTAAACGCGCTGATCCTCGTGGTCCCAACAGCTACGGTCCAATTTCCTTCACTCCAGTTAGTTCGAAAGCATTTGAAGTTGCCATCTCCGACCAATTGCGTTCGTTTTTCGAGTGCGGAAGACTACTGAGAGACCGTCAATATGGGATCCAGTCACGACATTCAAACGGTGATCTACCGGTCCTCGTCCCACACTCCCTTGGTCAGCTTCAATCGACAACCACGGGGAAGTACACCTGTTCCAGCTCAATATTTCGAAGGCTATGGATCGAGTCTCGCGCACAGGTCTTTTGGTGAGGCTTCCCACATTCGGATTCTCTCCTTCTCTCGTGTCGTCGACATTCAGTTTCCCCAGTAAGTGCACCATCTCTGTCCGAGCTAACGGGGTCCCGTCCGCCATTTCTTGCGAATGATGGCGTTCCCCCAGGTCTAGCTAGTACTTGTGCACATACCCCGTCCTTTACTCATTACTGACCAACCTAATCCACACTTTTGCCGATAAAGCCGCTATTCATTGTTCTCTTTCTTACCACATTCCAGGCTATCCAAACGCTAATATCGATCATGGCTTTGTATCACTAGTGTATCGCTAAATTGCGACCTCGAAAACGTGTTTTTGGAGCTCCGACAACCATGTCACATTCAATACCTCAGAAATCTCTTGTCTTCCAATTTCCGTAAAACGTCATTCCTTCTCCCGACTGCAGCTCCTTGATTAGTTTACTCCAAGTTCCACAAAACGTGTTTCGCTTTTTGGATTATCCCTTATTTCTCCATTACAGTCGTCTTCCTTCGTGCCTGAACTTGCTTCTCGAGCTGCCGGAAAAGTTGATTTTCTGTTCAGCATCCGGCGTTCCCTCATCTCAGCTTATCTTGTTCTATTGTAAAAAGCTCAAATCCGTGACGCATTTTAATACTGTAGTCACATATGGAATGGAGCATTATTTAGGTTTTCCTTCCTCATCAGTTCCACAGAAAGGCCGTCCAGCTGATCATTCACATGTACTACTGAGTTACTAACCTACGGCCGGGCAGCTGCTTTGTCACCCTTTGTCAACCATCATCACATTGGTGTTGGTTCCTCTGAACTTGTTTCAGCAGTTCCTCATTCTGTAACCTTTTCTGGCTCTTATCACACAAAAGCAGCCAGTCACCCTTATCAGATTTCAGTTGCTCAGTGCAGCACTTCTTTCCTTCCGATTTTTCTTTCGCCCGGACATCTAGATTGTGGAAAATTCCCTCATTTTTTGTATTCCCACTCACTTACAACTTTCCGCTGTTCAAAAGCAGAATCAACAAACTGGTTCTCACGTGGATGTATACTTTTTGACCATGCGGTTTACCCTTTAAACTGCACTTCACAAAGTGTGGTAAATAAAGAGTATAGTGATTAAGCATCTCGACCGAAATGACTATGATGGGAAAGCGAGAAACATTCATTTAAGCAGCAGTTTATCGATCCTAATTTTGGAGAGAAGGCTGTGAATCGGCGAGGACACAGAAATCAGGCGGTTATTTCAGTTTACAAGTTCCGGGGAAAAGGAGCTTGACAGAAAGAATTACGACACAGAAACAGGAACTTCATAAGTGACTAGTCACCTACCCTCGTAAACCGGCTTAAGGCGACGTACCACTGTCCAAGCAATTACCTTAGCAACTGCCGGAATAATACTAACCCCGCAATGATCGCAAAAGTCGCTACCTTCTAAAATATGGGTACCGCCGTTGATCCATCCCACCACAGAGATACGCCCTCCGTGTCCAACATCACAGGGCACGGTTAGTTCCTTACACCAAGTTTGAAAAACTGCTCGGAGTTCGTTGACGTTGCCCGACCTTTCACCTCTCAGTGGACCACTGTTCGAATCCACTTGCAATTCCGTTGAGCGGTCAAGGTGTTAATGCCGAAGTAACCTCGCGAACAGCTGAACTGTACCCTGAAGTATCCAGCCCAACTGTTGAGCTTTTGCAATCTGTCATGAATGGGTTGTCTACCTCTATCACGTCGTTAAACCGATCGAAATTCGCTAACCGCCGGCGTCGCGCATAGGCTTCAGCCGTCTTTGACTGTAGCCTGAGGCAGCGGCTACTTCCATTCCTTCAACCACCCTAACCGACCAACTCTAAGGCTTATCGTCAACTACTGCCAAGTGCATTGGCTGCTTTATTTGATCTCACTACTAATCTGCACTGTCGCCGGTCGAGGTGCTTAACTAGTCTGATACCTTCTACTCATATCGCTTGCGAACAGCTGCATCATTAAGATGTCCTATGACCAACCGGACTTGCGGTCTGCGCTGGTGGCCCCCGAGCTGCAGCAAAAACCGCATTAGAGCTAGTTCAGATTAGACATACGAAGACCAGTACGATCTAGTCTTGAGCGAAATCGCTAGACATGGTCAGTCTGCCTCGGACTGTCCGTCGCGTTAGGGCATCACGTTGTTGTGCGGTGCGTACAGTGTCGAATACTCGTATTAAATGAGAATAAATGACTGCTTGCAAAAGCCTACAAACTTGTTCATTTAAATAAACTGCCACCACCACGCCAGACGCTTAGATCTTCCCAACGAGAGTAGCGAATTCGTCCCGTGTGTCAGCGCAATAGTCTCTGGTGCATATGCCGAAATGATAAACAAGTTGCGCTCAGCACAACCACCCTTTCGAGCGCTAGTTGACCCTGAAGCTTTAGTTTTACGGTGTCCAATCCGAAATGGCTCCCATAGCCTTAGCACACAAGACTATTCCTACACCCCGTTAACTCGCTGATCGAGGTAATTAGGTTCCAGAGGTGCTCAAGAATTGCCTTGATGAGATATTAGGCGCAGTTAGCTGCACTACGCCACTCAAGTCCTGAATCGGAATTTCGCTGGTGCAGCAAACATCAGCCGAAAGTGAGTCCGTCGTGTGCACTGAACACGACTCCCGATCAGCCTGCACCAGCGTCAAGAGGCAGAGGTCGACAGGGCTTGAGAAAATTTGAGCTGCGAGGCAGGAGATCACTTGTGACACTATTTGTCAACGAACCATTGCAGGTTTCACGCATAAAGAGACGATAAGCTGTTCGGGAAATTGTTTTTTCACTTTTCCACCGTTGGTTTCTGTTCCTCGGAATTTGCCTCGGGAATTCGCCGTCCTGTAACCTTGTCTTGCTCTTCTCACACGAAAGCAGCTAGTCACCCTTATCAAGTTAGTTTCTGGGTATCGTAATTCTTTTTTGCCCGGACCTCTAAATTGTGGGGCACCCTTCAACATACAATGGGACACCACAAAGTTTATATGAGAAACGGCTGCTTGGATTGGGCATTGTATTTTTCAAGTTTAATCCGTACGAGGGCCTGTGAGAACCTTTTGCCATTCAGCCGAAAATATCTGTTTAACAGACACGCGCGAAGAGAATGTGAAGTTTAGTCGAGAAATGTTGGGACGAGACGGTTACCCGGACAAGTTTATTGGGGTCCATAGTCGAGACAGACTGTCCAATTAGCATTGACAAAGTTGGTTTTTTAACGCACAATTCGAAAGTGACCATTTACTTAACGACTTACAACAAAAACTCACGTCCACTTTGAGTAAGACCTTCACAGTTACACACCTCAACTGATTCCAGCAACCAGAAGGGTTGACCTAGACAACCACATACGTAGTCCTCTGGAAAATCTTGCCTCGCCATTTGTATACAACTGCAATTGTGTCGACAACTACATTGGCAGGATAAACCGGAAACCACCACGACAGATGTGATAGTTAAATCACCCATAACCTTGAGTCATCTATCGCCAAGGGCCTGCTGACAACACAACACAAGGTTGACCCGATTTCTCGTTCAAGCCATTGTTGCGTAACAAAAGTCTCACGCTAATTCCACTCAGCAAAGCAATGATGACCCAATTACTCAGTTCAATTCTGCGCACACAGACTACTTGGTCCAAGCAATTAAACTACCTTGGATTTAAGTTCACATTGTTAAATCGTATACTACTCGTCCATTTATTATGGTCGACAAGCCCAAATCCTATAAATTTCAAACTGTTTTACGTAGGCTATCCACAAGAGTAAATCTAAACGTAACATCTCGGCAAATTTGTCTTCTTTCCGCTCTAATGAACTTTTCCCTCCTCGAAATTTCAATCAATAGACTGGTTCTTACGCGAATGTTACCTTACCTTCCTCTTCCATTACAGTATATATCTTGCAGACGGGGTTTGTCTTTACATTGGATTTCATGTCCCCATAAATCTTTTCACATAAATCGATGAACGGCAGACTGCCATCAAGACTCCCGTTTGTTGGATCAAACTCCGATTACCTGCCTGTTGTCCCGTAAAACAAATGAGACTGAAATAGGCCCTGAGGGCTTGTAAACTGCAGATTACCAGCTAGCCATGCGTCCAGGCCATCAGGTACAGAAAAAAGAGAACCTTTCGCAAAACGCGGCAAACTCATTTGTGATAACAGACAGTACAACAGCGAATAATAAGGGTACGCACATTATTGGAGTTAGACAGTGGACCGACAGACATGATTAGCGTGTTATACGTCTGTTGGTTCTCAGAAGTACGTTGAAAATAATGAATTGGACGTTCGGTTAGTATTATGCTTGAGGGTAGTCGTGAATGGACACAACATAGGTTAACAGACGGGTGAAGCAAAAGTTGCCTCGCGATTTCAAAGCATCGTACCACAGTCTGAAACGGGGGCGTTTTGTTGCACAATTGTGTGGCCTTCCAGGACAAGAACAGCTCGGAGGATGCGTAAGGCATGAAATCAGATACTGATCAGGAAATAAGATGATCAGTGAGGAACTGGAATGGAACTTCAACAGTGGGATCAATGAGGAAGAATTTTAAGAGGCCATTTTAGCTCTTGCCACCTGGAATAAGAAGGGAAAACCAATTAATGAATGGGTTCCAGAAGGTAGGGCTTAGATGCATCCGAAGCTGCTTCATAGGATTCTGAATAAATCTCAACTATCCGATACGGAAGCATGCGAGCACTCGTGTCAACATCCAAACATTAGTTGTACGCTTTTTCAAAATAGCAGCAAGCAGTAGATATGACGTTGGATATATATTTGCAACACACTGCATGTAAATTTCTTGGAGGTGTGTATATTTCTTCTACTGCACTACTCAATAAAAAGATGAAAATCTCCATTTTATGAAGACGGCAATTAATTTTCGAGTTTGATTCTCATAACAACTAATGGGAAATGGGACAAGAAAGAAAGTACCATTCAAAAATACCGTAAAAATTGAGACTCCAGTTCTTCTATAAATTGGGAAATAGCAAACCACCAAAAGCATTTCGCAGTTTAATTAAACGTCCATTGACACCTTAGGTAAATGAGACATTCATGAGAGAGCAGAAGCCTGCTCGCATTTGTAAAAATGCTTGACGACCTATTCGGTTGGAAACAAAATTGGTACCATTATCTCAAAACAACTGTGGTAACGGATACCACGGGATTTAACTGCTCACTGTGTGCAGTCTTTGGATCGCTTCACTGTTCATCATAATCTTACTACCGCATATTTTCCAAATTGTTTTAGGTCCAGGCTCTGGACCTGCATACTCTCTTGTTTCAGACTCTGCCGAGTACGGTTGGTGGCGCGAACCAATTGTTTTAAACATTTCAATTAGTTGAGTGGCTTCGAATTACCGAACGGAGAGAATGTGGCGCTGACTACATTCAATAGGAAGACGCCAGCAAACAGGACAAAGTATCTTGGGTTTTGCGTAGCTCTGGCAAAGTGCATCTGGGCTACGCTAAATGACATCTACTTCGTTGGCATTTTATCTGGTGTCAACTAACCATTACATAACCGGCGATGTCTAAGGCAAATAACATGCGTAGGCCGTGACGAAATAAGGAGGGAGAATGACATTCATAGTTCAAGAATCCAGTGACCGATATGCAAGCCGACACGTTAGCTTGCTTGGAAGGGAAGGTGAATACAGGAAGTGGACACTTCCGCTCGACCATATGAATATGAATTTATGCAAAAAATACTGAAATTTGTTTCACAGATATTCAGCCGAAATATTTTCACGCCTTCCTTGGTCAGCCATTGTGCGAAAATAACTTTTTCATATCGGTTACATTACGTTGGCTGGACAATCATTCTCTTCTCGCATAAGCAGGCTCATCTAACAAGCGGTTGATCGATGATACATAGATTGTTATACCAGGTACTTACCCATTTTGATTTTCGATTGAACTAACGAGCACTCAAGATAGCCATCCACTATAGTTTATAAAGTTTAGATAACCATCAAATTTTCGAAGAGTATTTTGCGCTTTAGGGCTTCTTCACGAACGTTGAATGCGCTTTTTCAGTTTGTTTAATTTGACCATTCCAATCAGTTTCAGTATATATCGAGTTCTCCATAGTGAATAAACTGTCAAATGGCGATGTCCCTTATTGATAAAGCCACTCAAAATGGCAGGTAACAATCCACCAACAAGAAACAGTAACGGCTCATTGACCACGTGATGAATCAAGGCGAACTTCATTTTGGGTTGTCCTTAAGGTTGAATCCAACAGTTGCTAGGCCCTGAGACATCGAAAGCATGGAACTTTCCACCAGCGGGGCATGCATTCTTATTTCTGAAAGCCCTAAAGTATCAGCTGCTGCTCCGATAAAACTATGGTTCAGGTATTTGTCAAGCAACGGAATGCGTGGAGGCTAAAATACCATGAGATCAAGAGAAACCGTGGGCGTAGGCTAAAAATCACGAGAAACACTGCAGTGTCACAGGCTCGTGAAAGGTGACGAGTTGCAAATTCGTGACCTGATATCTCAACGCCGTCAGTTATATTCAAACTCCCGAGATACTTAAAACTCATGACTACCTTCAACTGACCATCACAAAAGGTGAATACAGCTACAGGCTCTCGTCAGTGTTGAAGTACCCCATGCCGAAAATTGAAACCTCAATCACCGAACGGCCTAATACGTGCTGAATTTCCTGTGAACTACGGCTCACCGAGACGTCACCGTCACATGTCAAGTCAAGAACTCAATTCCCTGGGAGATAAATTCCACCCTCCAATAAAACAAAACGTTCTGCAAAACACGCTCTATAACACTTGCTGTACTCCACTGGATACGATGAATGGCGGCAAAATGTGGCCATAGACCTCAACCCGACGTGTCCCATGACGACAAAATCCCACAAAGACAAGCATACTTTTTAGGTATTTTATTACCCCGCAAACAGTATCACAGTGCAGACCTATCAACGCAATCGAAATCTGCGTAAATGTTCAAGATCATAATGATCATTGGCTTTCGGGGGAGGAAGATCTGAATGAGGCATGCACGCCTGGCGCGAAAATCAGTCTGCTCCCCCATAAATTATTTCACAGGTGTGCTCCATAGCCTGTGAATAATCAAAGGTTCTTTCAGTTTTTATGTTACTGGGATTAGGCTGATACCCGCGCTTAGCGTAATCACTCGAAGAGATACCTCTAACAGACAACAACCGACTCCTCTCACACACCCACATATACATATACACATGGAATAAGAGACATTCAAGAAAAAACTTGAAATCCGGGGTGATTACTTCCATTTCTTTACGTTTGGATAGAAATGGAAGAAAGCCATCGGAATCTGGTGCTTTCTGACATCTTAAGGCTCGGACTTCCTCACAGATTTTGGCTTTAGAAGAATTTATTGAAACAGGTCGCAGCCAGTGCCAGAATATTTACGGGAGTGACTAACGCAGATGGCATACCGGCGACCGCATCGCCTGAAGTTCTCACTGAAAAGAAACAATCGGTTGTCCAAACACAAACGACAACTGCTCTCGGTTTTTTGAATAACAAGAATCGAGACCAAAATGGCCTCCTAATGGCATCTTATTCAACTACGGCCGACCCAACCGAGCGTTTACGTAACCCGCTGAAATCTTAACCTTACCCCGCCTTGCTGTGAAATGCAAACCATAGCTGCATGCCCGGAGACGACAAACAAATTAGGTTTATCGGAAATAAAACTGTCACGCAAATCTCAAAGTCCCACTGTGTACAGTCAGCTGTCGACTGGGATTCAGCCAAGCATTGCATCCAAAATTTCCTCACTAAGAGCCACGACAATGCCGGCAAGAGTCAGCAGTCTCCAGGTTCACATGAAGATTCAGAAAAAAACACGACAAGAGTGGACAGTGATGCCAAACAAGCGACATAGTTGGCGGGTTGAATGCAAGTCTAGTGGATATAACATGATTTGACGACTAAGATCTGCAGTGCACGGGCATGTAGGCCAGGGGTTCGGGAGGCATCAGAGGTCTTGCATTAAAACTGTTCAGTCTAAAGGAGCATCGAAGGCTAAGAACAACAACGAAGGGCGTCGTCGTATGTCGGTTGCAGACAGTCGTCCTCTGGCTGGGGTAATCGCTTTACACCGCCTTTGGTGGTCTGGACACCACCATATAAATATATATATATATATATATATATATATAAAGTCGGTGGAAGCAAATTCAGTGGTGCAGATGCCAATAAAGAGGTAAGAGAGCAAGTACAGTTTTGCTAGCAACACCACCAAGGCTGACTGAAGTTTACGACGAACGTGAGAACAGTGAATAAGAGTAAAGAGCATCCACCACAGTACCAAACCTGTATGCAGTGAAAGACCATTCCTATGAGTGAACAAAGCCAAAAACGCTGGACTTGTTCGCGATTGTCTTTCTTAAGAGATACTGTAGCATCGCACTTCCCAGTTCAGAACACGTCCCTAACCTTTGAGCAACCAAGCGCAATCTGCAGGGCAGGT
>LUCM01000887.1:13947-31654 GCA_008360955.1 Fasciolopsis buskii | reverse complement strand
TTTTACACTCATACGGATGTTTGCCAATGTCCTGTAGTTTGGTCCGTGTGACGAGGCACGTCTAAAAACGGTTAGACCGTTATCATGTGTCCGTCTCCGACAGGTTAACTTGGTTTCTGTTGAAAAAACTCCGTTTGATGACGGGCTGAAAGTTCGTCTGTAGTTCAGATTGCTTTAACTGATTAGCAAAGTGGTCGTCAAGACACAAGCGTAGCCATCCAGTTTTTGGTTTTGAGGTCCGGCCGAGATAGTGTTTCTTCCAGTTTGGTGACGATCCATGCCTCTGCAAATGAAGCACAGTTATTGGGTGAGCCTATTGGGGTCCCCTTTTCTTGTTCGTAAAACGTACCCTCGAACGTGAACTATTTTCGCAGGCACAATTCTACCAATTCGCATACGCCGCACTCGACTTCGTCATTTCGCTTCCATTGGTGGTTCTGTCTAGAAGTTCTTGTAGTGTCGTCTTGTCAAAATCTAAGGATATTGATGTCTTTGAAAAAACGAAACGACGTCGAAAGCAGGATTTCATAATTTCCAGAATCAAATTGATGTAGAGGAGCGTCTCGAAAAATCGAAGCGCCATGATATGGTTTTCAATTGTGAATGATAATAATGTAATATACAACCGCGTTTGTGGTAGGATGTTATGCCGCCAACGTTGTCGACTACGTGGGTAGTCTTCTCAAGGCAAGCTTTTACAATTCTGAACAAACTTGCATGTCAAACAGACAAGAGAAGAAAGTAAAGGAAGAAGAAAACGGCTTGTTCGGCGAATTCCGTACAGATCGGCGGTAACTTCGTAAGCAATAAAGAAAGGTTCCTCCAGTGAGTTTGATATTTCACACTTTCTTCCGGAGGGATTAATACTTTTAAAGCGCCACTTACCAAAGGCTACAGATCAAACCGATGTTCAAGACCAAGCATCAACTGCACTCTACAAAATCCAGTTGCAAGGAGCGCCCAGCAGAATACACTGGACGAACCAGCAGACAACTGATGATGCGGATGACAGAACACAGAAGGAAAGGAAAGTGCACACCTTCGGAATAAGGCGGCGCTTATCAAGAGACTTCAGGGCGCAATGCCAGCATCGTCTCTGCATTGCCATAGCAGACGGACATAACATGGATTGTGAAAACAAAAGTACTCCAACGTGGATTCAGAACCTGCACTGAACGTAAATTTGCCCCCCCTCCCACATGCATCAGTCGGAACGACGCCCCAGGAGCAGAGATTCGGCGATGAGTGGACAGCCCTAACAGGCGTTTTGAGAAAACAAACGTTCCAGACAGGTCGACCACGCTAGTTGAGCCCACCACCAAGGCGACGCATGGCGTGAAGGACAACTATTTTCTCACCCGGCACACAGTTCAAAGTATACACATTCACAAATGCACAGGCAGCTAAACATCGAGTTTGGCATTGTGGAAAGTTCTTATGAGGACAGGGGGCTACCACCGGTTAGTCGAACGTTGACACATTACATCTACCAACAACGCTGTATTGTTAACATTATGTCATTCTCAACTAAAACCAATACTATCCTGTTGAGCCTGAGCTGCGCGACAGAACATCATTCTCTAACCTGTTATCACGTTTCGGGCGTCCAACGCTCAAAGTCGTTCGTCGACAGGTTTCTACTCGCAAACCGCTGTTTTCCCCTACTATGTTTGGCGTTAACAGCCGACCACGAGAAGAAACCATCCAGAAGGCAATTTAGGTACGACGCCCTGGTGCGATTTGATGCATTTCGAGCATACCAAAGGCTACAGAAGTACGCGAGTAAATCGAAGAGGCAGAAAGAAAAATGAGATCGTACTAGATGAACAGAGAATAAACAGAATTGATTGCAGCCTTTAGATCGTCTTTACCAGCAAACACCAAACTTTAAATGAGATGGCCTCACTTCATGGCTCTCAAATATTAGGCTTACAAGATTGGCACGCAATTTAAGGTATGGATTATCATTTTTCGGTTGCGTGTATTTTACGCACACTGATCAGGTCCTACAATTTCAAAGCAACTACTCAAGCTGCCACTAGAGAAGCTGCATCAAGACACTTGTCAAAACAGCACAATCCCACTGCAGCACTGCGGAGCGAAGAAAACAAGAAAAACATCGATAAACAGACACACCGGTCTGGACGACGTATGCCTATCGATTCGATCAAAGGACCAATAAGCAAAAGCCAGTCGACGTGGACACTAATTCAGCTCACAACATATCAACAGTAGGCGAAGGTGAGCAAAGCAGCTGAGCAACATCTCTACCCTACCATTTCACCCAGAGCAACCAATCAACACGAACTAAAGAGTTGGTGACCCATTTAAGCTGACGATGGGAATAAGACAATCGCCACAATATCATAGCACCGATGATGTCACCTCGGCCGGTGATGAAACGTTTGCAATCAAATTTCCCAGCTCGGCAAACAAACCAATACCATCCTGTTGAGCCTGAGCTGCGAGAAAGAACATCGTTCTCTAACCTGCTATCAAATTTCAGGCGTCCAAGGCTCACAGTCGCTAGTCCGTGGGAATAGTTCGGATGTCAGGTTTCTACTCGCGAACAGCTATTTTTTCTGCACGAAAGTCTGCTAGCCTACCTACTAATGTTAACCACCGACCACCCGTGGAAATTTACGAGACAATTTGGTAGACGCTCCTGCTCGTCCTAATCCGTCTTGACGACTGTGATGTTTGGTTGTGCTCATTTTGTTTCATTCAACGATTACCCTGCACTAACAACAACTTTTCCAAACGAGAAACGAACTAGGAGTGGTGGAAAATCGATTGTGAGGTAATAAGTTGAACAACTATACAAAAAGAAGAGATTTCGAATGGAAGATCGCCACTAACTGCTGCACTGAACCATATCACTCAGTCTCCAACCCCTAGTAGAGAGATCTCGTGGATTTCAATCCGGTAATCCAACTGCGCCTACACGAACCAGTCTACTGGTTAAAGTGTTCCTACATTTTTTTCAAAATCATCGATCGCCACCTCAACTATCTTCCAACCATTAACTGCCTCGGACAACAGCGTAAAACGAGGCAGGGATTGTGTGGACGTGCACAAAACATTGTGATGTTTTTGAACAGCTTCAAGCGTACCTAAGAAGAAGGAACAAAGCATATCTGGAAATCCCAACTTTTGCAGATTGGTTGTATGCACTCTTCCTCTGAAAATTGTACACTGTTCGCAGGTTGCTCCACCATGTTTTCTAAAATTTTGCTTTTGTCGCTGACTAGTGTGCCAGCGATGGTAGATCGTCCTTCCGTCGAGGGTGAAGTTAAAACTCGCCCCGTTCAATGCCGCCGCTATAATCACCGAGACCTGACGGGATTTACTCAAGGATACCAAAAAGATTGATCCACCAAGCCACGACGGTCCTCGCAAACCTTTCTAGTGCATGTTTGGAGAAGGAAAAATTTTCGGTCGATTAGAAGAGAGCTTTGTTGATGCCGCTGTTTAGTTGTCTCTCCGTAAGTTTCACCTATGTTGCGAGACATACCGAACAGGTACGCGAACACCTGTACAGTACAGGAAAGGGATGCTTCTAGGCATCCAATCTTTTGGCACAGAAACAATTGTCCAAAGCATAGCCGAAGGGCTGCTTCACGGCCGCTGTTTTCGTTGATTTTATGAAATCCAGCACCACGGACTGTTCATGAAGCTGTAATCTTTCAGATTTCCAGCGAACCGGTAACAGTGCTTTGAATACCCTGTCTGACAGCTCCGGTGTGACGGTCATCGGGTCATACTTTTCCAGGCACGAAGCCAGCCGTTGTATGTCACAACGACCTATTCTGGGGCCACTGTTGTTCTTGGGATCCCCAAAGGGTTTTCCATGGGTGTTGAAGTCCCAGTGTTTTGGGTACGCGGAGGATCTGAAACTCTGTCGGGTTATTCGAGAGTCCGACGGCCGTAGATAACCTGAATGTTCTCGCTCATTAGTCGGAGGCACAGCAGTAATCGATGAACACGCAGAAATGCGCGCATATACCAATAGGGTCTCAGGAGAGGCCTGATACATGCCGGGATTTTCTACTTTGACTAAACTATCGTTAAGGCCATCTGAGGGTAACGGCTACTACGTCGTTGAAGATCGGCTTCCGATTGGGGCATCCTGGGTATTACACGCCGCTCGCCCAGACTGTTGTTGTACAACACTTTCAAACCGTTGGATACTACCAACGTGCACCCAAGTTTCTGGTTTCTGGTCATTGATGCACAAGTGAGGAAATCTCAAATTTGAAGAGTTCAGTGAGCCGCCATCTGCCTTATTGTGTGATTACAAGAGTTCAGCTGCGAGGATCAAGTGCGAGCCTCCCGGTAGTTTCATTAAGCGTACTGCGCGCCTCGTGGTGCCTCGTATACGTCCGACGTAACCTTCTAGGTGAAAATAACAGAGATGCAGACGGGATTTACACTACGTGAACCAGATATCATGTATATACACTTAAGAAAATTGGAATCAGCTAATCTATCACCTCTCTAGGCAATCGACCAAACTGTGGAGCTCTCTACCGACAGCCGTAACGGTGTTGGGTGTCTATCAGGAGTCAGCATTGGACCACTGCTTGTGTGTGAAGTGCCGCTGCTCCCTCCAACAGGGTTCGAAAGGAACCGATGGCGATGAGGCTTGTGCGGGCGGTCATGATCCAATCCATAAATTTCGCTTCGGTACTTTTGAAATCCCACGAAGTTTAAGCATTTTTTAGATTATGGCCCAAGTAGCAAATCTTCCGTCAAATAGTCGCTAAAATGCCGTTTTAAATTTGGCGTTTCTTAGCGCTTTCTGCCCAGAAATCTTTGGTAAATTATAAGAAATCCAAATATACGAAAATGTTATCAGGCCAAACAAGGAGTTCATCCACATCGTCATCATTAACATCGTTCAGCGTTAAACAGCAGGGCAAGCCCCGATTGTTGCTGTTTTCTCTCCAGAGTTATATGTTCTCATAAAAGGGGTGGATATTCAAGGGGAACAAGGAGTGGACCTACATAGGTGCGAAAAGAAAGCCAACACATGGAATATCCTCTAACTGTACTAATACACACCTTCAATCATCCTAATTCGACAGAAAATAACACTATTTTCACTGTTCAAGGTTCACTGCCATATCCTTCAGTGTCTCCAGCCCGCTAGTTGACGGGTCTTTCGGGCCCCAACTACCAATATTTGAGAGACCTACGTTTTCTCATTCCGTGTTGCCACGTCATCTGCTGACCTCCACATGGCTCCTCTCACTTCGTGTTAGGAACGCAAACCAGCTTCGAACAGTGCAGCATCACCGAGGCTAAAACCAGGGGGGAGGTCGTTAAAACCGGCAGCTTTTCCCCTCTTCAGAAGACGCATATTCGACTGCACATTCATTTCCATCTGGGGATCAAGTGACACCTCTCAAGAATTTGCAGCTGCAGACGTCAGACTAACTAGGTTAGCATGGTGCCAGCTAAACTGATCCTTGAAGTCCTCTGCCCAACGGTCCAGTATTTCCTGTCTACCATGAATGAGCTCTCCATTCTTATCGCACACGACTTCACTAACTGAAGTTCGCCGCCCACCGCTGTCGCATATAAGCTTAAACAGTCTTTGACTGTTACCTGAAGCGGACGCCACTTCCATCTCTTCGGCTACCTTAACCCACCAGTTTTCGCGGTCATTCCTGAGGCTTATCGTCAACTGACGCTGCAATTCTCGACGCACCTCATTCACCTCTTTGCAGTTAGGGAGACGGTATTTTTGCTGCATTAGACCAAGCGACCCTTGTGAAATCCAGTGTTTTTGATGAAAGCTAGATCTAAGATCACAGGCGAAACCTGCTGACAAACGGATTGCTTGCTTAATTTCGTCCCAGCGCTCGCCCACATTACTGCTCGTCGAAGCTCTTGGTTACTCAGACAGTTTCTGTTCGTAGCTGTCGCGAACAGCCGAGTCAAACAAACGTTCGACAGCCAATCGGGCTTGTGGCCTGCATCGATGGCCATTCAGCTGCAGCAAAAATCGCATTAAAACTAACGCATGGTCTGATTCGACGTACGTGGTCCAGTATGATCTACAGTTCTGGACAAAACCGCGCCAACGGTAGCTAACTGCGATATGGTCAATCTGACTCAAAGTAACTGTCGAGCTAGAGCGCCATGTCGCAGTGCGACGCGAACTGTCGGAAATTCGTACTAGATAGGAATAAATGATTATCTGCATAGAATTGGAGAAGTCTTTCTCCGTTGTCCGTTTGCTGTGCAGGCAAGGCGCATCGCCCACCTAAACAGGACTCCGATGTACTAAGTTTTCCAACTTGTGCATTAAAGTCACCTGCTACCACTGCAGTGCAGCATTACCGAGGCTCACACCTCATTACCTATCGGAATTAAACTAATCCCACGTTGATTGCAGTAGTCACTCCGTGTGCCCTTCTTGAAGATGGATAGAATCGGTGATTCACCTTAGGATAACGAACTACAGTTCCTGATATTTCAGTGAAATAAATCAAAAGGTAAATCGTTGATGCACGAAAGCATACATGATTCGTAAAGCTCCATAGAGTGATTCTTCCTAGATCGCAAGGAAGTTGTGGACTGGGGACAATACGATTGTGACCGACGCTGGCTGTGGCTTGGGCACTTGCGGAATAGGGGAAAGAGGAACGGAGAATGGAATCATCGGTAAAGCAGTGAATTCTATATAGGAAGACCATTACTACTCAGACGAAAAAGAGTGGGGGCAAGTATGGGGCCTTGGGGAACTCCAGCATTGACAGGGAAGGCTGAGACAGAACCTCAATAACTCAGACAGAAATGGAAACATGACACGTCAAGAAAGCGGGATGAAACCGGACCGAAGACAATTTCGACAGTGAATCGTGACAAATGTGATCGGTGGCCTTTGAGATGTTCAGCAAGACCAAATGAGTTTCTGCGGGATTATCGGCTACAACCAAAAAAGTGTGAGATTATAGCTAGTAGATTGCCGTAGAGTAAAGCAAGTAGAATCTGTATTGGCGGTCACTCAGACAACCTTCACTTCCAATTGCTCGGATGAAGCGGTTTCAGTAACTTTCACGGGTACGGAACTAAGGGTGATGGGAAGGTAGTTACTGTGGTCAGAGGGCTCTCCATGTTTTGGGGTAGCAAAGAAACTCCTTCTTCCAGAGAAAAGAAAAAGTATTTTGATCGAATATGGGGGGGGGCTAAATCTGGAGCATACATTTTTAGGGCGCTGGGGGGAATACCGTTGGGAGTAGGAGGTTTGTAGACATTCAGATAACAGGGAACTTGATGAACCTTTCTGGTACCTATAGCAGATAAAAAGTATGGTTGGGAGCATGAGAGGAAGGAGTGGAA
Source organism: Fasciolopsis buskii (assembly GCA_008360955.1). Classification (NCBI taxonomy): domain Eukaryota; kingdom Metazoa; phylum Platyhelminthes; class Trematoda; order Plagiorchiida; family Fasciolidae; genus Fasciolopsis; species Fasciolopsis buskii. The sequence goes on along the minus strand of LUCM01000887.1, from coordinate 24,304 downwards.
GTAGGCTTGGCATATAGAATGGAGTTTGAGGTAAAATCCTTGGCCTTCTCAACAGGGTCACAGACTAGAAAACCAAAAGAATTGCGGGTGAGACTGAGGTTGAAAGGACAGAAACCACGGGATACCGCCTTCACAAGGGACCGGAATGGCTGACTGTTGGTGGCGAATGAGACTAGTTGCTCAGCTTTGTGAAGAAGTGATCTTTAGTCCTCTGTATGGCGGGCGAACATTTGTTTCTACGATGTCGGAAAGTTTAGTCGGATGAGCAGCCCTACTGGTGTTACGCAGCTTTTCAAATAGACATCAGCGTTGCAAGCGCGGTCAAATCGCCCAGGGGGTCGTGGTTTCCCAGGTTTAGAGAAGCGTGGACTGTGGATGTCACTGTGAAATTAGAAAAATCAAGCACAAAGCAACAGTCGTATGTGTCGTATAGCACCGCCCAACCTAAATGTGTACTGACGACTGTTGGCTGGGACCCAGTCTAACAGTACACTCTCCCAACACCACCGTGACCATAAACGCTCGAAACCGGAGCATCTAACTCGCGAAGATTGAAGCGAGAGAATGGGGTTGTACCTTGGTTATGGAAAGTTATTACGAAAGTGGTACCTAGTGGACGCATTTCGGGGACACGGCATACATCTATTCCAAAAGTTTCGGGAATTCTGCTTAGGACAGCTTGTTGTCCTACCTGGTTTCCCTTGGGGACGTTGCATGCAGCTAAGTGAAATGAATTCTTCGGATGGAACAGTTCGTTAAACTTATTTCCTGACGTCCCCTTATTGCTACCTTCAGGAAAATCTAAGAAGGTCCATTTTTTTCTTGACATCTTGCGTGGTTGGGTGAAGGTTAATACGGTTCCTCATAGAAAGGGTGAGGTATGTATTTGAGCGAGCGAGTTTTCAAGGCTGTCCATACACCGAGGTGAGTTTTTTTCTGAGGATCCTGACTAGAGACTTTGACTCAAAATTCTCATCCACAGGGTAGCGTGATGATAATCCAGCAGGCGAGTTCTGAGCAGAATATTTATCACTACCAATTTTGTTCGAGGCACTGGGCGGCGCGGATTGGCTCGAGGCCGAATCTCGTTCCTGCAGGGGAACAGCGGGACGAGTTAGGTAGATTTAGTTACTTGGGTAAATGTATTCTCGCAGGGTAGTCGTATATCGGATGAATTACCTTCCCGCATCCGGAGGGCTCGATTGGAATTCACTAATCTGTGATGTTTGTCTTGTAATTTGAAGTCATCCCTTTTTCATATAGTTCTTCGACTGATTACCTTGCAATCGATCTTGGACTATATCTCGTCCTCTTATTTTACCTTGAATTGATGATGTCGTGAGGTGGCAGCTGAAACGAGGACACATTTTGCAAGGTCACTGGTTACATCTGCTGAATTGACTGAATCTGCGTGACGACTAATGCATTAAGTGATTCTTTCTTCATGTAATTCATAAAGCACGGTGGATTAATAGTGCTAGGGAGTCCAGCCGCTAAGGCGATAAACTTTTAAGGTTCTCCGCGGTAACTTTTGGTTCTAAGAAGAACCTCTTCGCAGTGCACCGTTGAGTGGCCGAATGGAAGTCCATCCACTTGGTTCAGTTATTCTTCCACGCAACTTTCTGGCCGAGTCGCTAGTTCAAACCAATTCCCATCCTGGAGCCAGAGACTTCTTTGTCAGTCCTCTACTCACTAGCCTTTGAAGCATAATTGAATCTTCGGCTGGCGATAAGCCAACCTGTAAAGTTCGTTGGCCCATGGAGGCACGGAAGCCGTCATATCATATCAGGGTACAGTTTTATTCCAACGTTCTTCGTCCTCGGTGTTTTTTTAAGCTGGGCGCGTTAAGTTGCGCGCTATTTCAGCACATCCTCCTTCCAAGGAGATCCACATGGATTTCCAAGGCTCAGGACATCACAGAGCACCGAGCTTATGTAGGCGTTCCGCAGCTGTATGTAAATGTAATGGAATGAAGTCCGTAAAGAAACTGCAGACTTTGTTCTTCAAGGTCAGACACTATGAGATAGTCTCTCTTGAGGGAATTGACTATCGTCCTGACTTTACCAACCATAGGGATTACTCGTACAATACCACTAGCGTCGAAGATCACTAGTGGTCATTAGATTTGAGTTACACTTTTTTTCAAGGTTTTTAGCGCATGGTTGATGTAAAAGTGCGATTCAGGTTAGTTCTTTTTCTACAACCATCGGTGTCGGTTGCTATCTCAAAGCGCTGTCTATTCAGAAGAGAAAAAATAACGAGGGGATAAGTTCAGGATGTATGTGTAGGAGAAAAATTTAGCATAGAAAAATGCCACTTACTGCAATATTTAGTCATGTTGCCCTTTCTAATCGTGGCTTTCGATGGGGATCTCGTGGACCCCAACCCATTGGTCTGACTGAACCTACACGGACCAGTCTGCTGATTAAGGATCGACAACGATGATTCTTGGAGTGGTACGGAAATGTATGAGGTCAGTTTTGGTAACGACCATGGCGACATCAAAATGGCCTCCTCAACCAAAGTTGCTGGCGGACCCGGGATCGGAACTTCTAACCTTTTAGGTCACAGATGCTTAGTCCATTTAACCGGAAAGCTCGAGTGTCTAAATATTTTAATTCGCTAGTAACAGTCGGTAACCATGGCGGAACACACCTGGTCTCACTATGTTTAATCAGATTTAACTTGAAGGTCTTCTGATAAAACGTCTCACTTTCTGACTTTCTCTGTATGTCTTATTGTGGACATCCAGCTTCCTCCGTATTCCTAACGTCTTTATTCGAGCTGACGACATTATCCGGGCATTGCAAAACAGAACGAGAAATGACTACATCACTCGGTCCTTTCTCAGGTTGCAGATATGGAACATCATATCGGGGTTTAACCGCGAGTAGGATGAGGGTCATGCTCACTGAATAGTTCAGTTTAAGTTTTTACAACTGTTAACCCTGCATCAGCGTGCTCTGCCTTTAGTTGCTACCTCACAGCACCATCTTCTCAAGCGAAAGAGAACGTGATGTGGTGAAAGATCAACTATAAGGTAATTAAGCAAAGAACTGTATAGAAGAGGAGTGATTTCAAATATAAGAATGCTACTAATTGCGGCGGTGAACCATATAATCTATTGTATCCAACCGCAGGCCAGTCTGTCTGTTGAGATCGCCATACCTTTTTCTCCCGTTTTTGACTAGTCGCCTTGACCCATGTCCCAGCCAGTTCCTGCCTTGGAGGACAGCGTACAACCAGGAAGTTGGTTTATGAGTATGCGGAGCCGCAATCAAGCAACGGCGTAGTAGGTTTCCGCCCAGCAAGTCTTCTCCCCGTCAGTCCGCTGATTTCATTTTGGTGAGTGTTGCCCACCATCAGGTAGGGCCATAGCCCTCTCCTATTTCGTTGATCAGATGAAGTTTGTCAGAAGAGGTGACTGGACAGTCCTACTGACCATCGGCTTATCCAGCCGAAAACTGCTGCTTTGCAGGTGACTTCTGGCTGGCTAACGGTCCATCCTATTGTAAAAACAAACTGTGACGAATCGACCGAACAGTGGAGCAACCTACAACCGGTTGTCTCCCAAAATATTCTTTTTATTCTACAAAGACAAGTATTGACACTCACATCATGGACACATTTCAGCAGTAATTCTACGTCTCGTTCATCCCTGTACATGTTTTACAAATGGCCTGTCTTCTACTTTTCTCGAATTGGAAGCAAGTTCTGCTATGGATGCTATGACTGCTGTCGTTAACAAATCCTTTGATGCTGGTGTTGTCCTGGTCCCCTGAGAATCTACAACGGTAATTTTCCTCCCCAAACACAATCTCAAACATTCTATCAAAACGTCTTCGTCCCACTTTCACTACCTATTCTGCCCTCAAACTAACTAAGCATTATTGTTCTGTTGTTTATTTTCCTCCCTCGTTACTCCTAAAGAACCATTTCCGTTTGCATATACGACCAACAGATGTAATCTGGATGCCATCGCCTCACTCTGGCATCTTGTTTCCAAAAGTTTGAACACTTTCGTAAAGTCAGATATATCTTTTCAGATTGCTTCCCATCTTTTGATTTGGTTCCCCTTTTTCACTCCCATAATCTTAGGTCTTTTGGGTGTTTCGTTTCTATTCTACTGTCGTCATTGAAAGACTACTTTTCCAATAAAAGTCAAAGAACTAAACTTGATTATCGTTTATCGGGTCATTTAATTAACGCCTTCGGTGTTCTTCAAGGAGCTGTTCCTTCGCCCTAACCTTAGTGATTTGTCCATTGATCCAACTGCTCAACGTCTCAAATGTACAGGTGACGTCGCATTTTGCCAGTCAATTTACAGTGGCATTTCTTATTTCTTTCTGGAAATTTCCGTAATATTCAGACCTTTTCTCAGTTTGGTCTTCACGATAATGCATTCGGATATTTTGGGTGGATTTTTATCTTTTCGTTTGATACAGTCGAATATGTCATTGTTAATAAATGCAAATCAAACCGCCTAAGTATTTTTTAGATTCGGCTCTGGGAACGGGGAGAGTATCTATCACCTTTCGTCCTTTCGGATACAGAAGAGGTCATCCTAAAGTTAAACGGGCTGTAAATGTGCCACTGTCATTCTTATTACTCAGATCCTAGCCGTGTGACAGATACAACTTGCTTATCTAGACACACCCTTCCCCAGAGACATTTGTCCTGGACTTACCTATACATATTGATTTTCGCTATGGTGTGTACAGGCTGCCGAGTAAACCGCGAAGATTTGATGTTTAAAAGCTGATTCCAATCGGAGAATCTAGTTATTGTGGAGGAGAGTTTGTAACACCAGTTTTCATCTACCGATTCTTGCTCGTTGAGAACATGCATTTTTCCTTGAAGATTAGTGGTTTGACTTAGTGGCTCTTATAAATAGCCTGCTTTTTTCTATAAATCTCCCTTCATCGCCCGGTCCCCTCCTGCTGACATCCTGGAATCGATCTTAACATGCAACTGTCGGCCTCCATTATTTCCGCAGTGAAACTCATGGATATTCCTAATTTATTTATTCCATTAGCTTGTCAAGTATTGTTCTTCTCTTCAAATCGGTCATTTCTGGATGGTGACGGTTTTCTTATTGCCGCTTGCCCATATAGTCCATCCAAAGTCACATAAGCGAACTTGTTGCAGATTGGATGCCAGTGATCGTACCTACGCAGCACAAGTCACCTTACTGCTAATGCGAAATAGTGACACGGACAAATTGGATTCAATCAAATGACCCGACCCGGGTGCATGTGATGCCGGAGCAATTCACTCAGATCACGGGATGGAAACGCCAAACATGCCTCCTAGAGAACCTGGTGTAGAGGAGGCCACGACCACAACGAATGGAGGGGGTGATCGACCCCGTTGCATGAGCCAATCTGAAACAGCCGCCCGAAAAAGTATCAACGACTATGCCGAAAACACTCCTCAACAGACAAAGATCGCGTTGGCAACAAACACGCGTAGCAGAGACAGAGCTCAGATGAACAGCGCGACTCCCCCAGCTGGATGCAACTACTGTAATTTGTTTCGCTCCGCCATAAACGTGAACCACCTGATTGTCTTCTTGCTACACTGGCACTTTAGTTGAGGGCCTTTCTTAACACTATATTCTGAAAGCAGGCCAAAAGCCGCACGTAGTTTGTGCGCAAATTTCAGCAGTAAATTAGCTGTGATGTATGCTTATGTTCATTTTGTCGGCAGTGGCAGTGTACTCTCAATGTGTCCTAGAGTCTAGAAAAGATTTTGAAAGAAATCGCAGTTCCATAACTTTTCTGTAGGTCGTCAGGCTCTTAATGAACAAGATATTTATTCCATCTGGGTAGTACATCTCAACATCACCTTGCTGTATTTTTTTAAAATCATAAATGCATTGAGGTTTTTTCATTACTTTCCAAATCCGTACGTCCTGATGTGTCATTTTTCTTTAATTACTTTCAGGGAACCATTAAATCATGTCCCGCATTTTATATTACCCCCATTTGCGAGGTGTTTTAAAACGCCTACCTGAACATTACAAGCAACGATACTTGAAAGCTCATGCATCACAACCGATCAACTACTTGGAGCGCACTCCCACCTTAATAGGCCGAACTCTGCAGATGAAAAATTTGTAAGTCCTGTTTTCTCCCCTGATTGAAATCTTTGCCATTAAAATATCAGGGCTCCGGGCGAGTACTATGATGTGCCGCCAAAAGTGATGTACCCTCCGGAATCTGAACGATGTTTGTGGGCTGGTGAAGGCATTGTTGTTGGTAATGCACAGAAGAATGAGATGAGTGATATGTGAGTCTATAAGGCATTGTCTTTGTTAATATCTTTGTGTTGGTAGTTACCCAAGATCATGGAGACCAAAACTAGTGCAGCAGTTATTTTATAGTGAGATTCTGGATCACTGGATGGCCATTATTGTCACCAGCCGGGCTCTTCAACTGATCGAACAGTGCGGCGGTTTGGATCCCTATATACTCTCAGTAAGCATAGACGGGAAACAAAATGGTTATTTACTTTATTGGTGTTTTCTTATATCTAGTGTGACCTAATGAAATACTGATGGATTTTAAGCATATATACTTAATATAATATATAGTATTTGCCAGACTAAACCTAATTTATTCCTGTGAGGGGATGCTAATTTGGCTAATCGTGCTTCTGAGTTCGATACTGCTATCTCGTCGGTTATCGATGGTGGAGCGCCCCAGACAGGTCGCAATCAATGCATCGTCGTGGATGCAATCCGGTCGCGTCAGACAGCGGGCGAGTACAGATGGCAGGACCAAATCGAGACCCCGTTATTTCATTGGTCGCCAGCTGCCAACGGACACAATGACGTGATTTGAAAACACAAATGTGGATATGCCAACTGAAATGGCCGTGTTACAAGTTGTGATAATTAATCAGGATGAGTGATCCGGATTGTGAACAAATGACATGAACTTAGTCGGATGAAGTGCATCAAGCGAGGTGGACCAGTCAAGACGTGATCCGAACAACCGATGTAATACTGGCGGCCAAACCTGTGAAAATATGCAGTCGAAATAGCCCATATGCGTTATTTCCGGTTATTAAAATGAAATTTTGCCTGTTAGGATGTGCTGCTTAGACCGACATTGCGCCTGAGTCTGATACAACTATCTCATTAGTTATCACTGCCTGTCGTGATCGGATAGTATCCAAGACCGTTTATTGATTGCGATCCGTGTAGCACGGTCCATCATCTTGCGAACACCGGCAACCAATGAGACAATTCTGTCAGGTTCAGGTGCAGTGTTGGCCCTATTGTCATCCCCCACAAGCCTACTACATTTTTCATGGAAAATAACAACAGTAGTTATAGTAGCACTTTTGATGAGATTCAACATAACGTTTGAGATCTTCAAGTCTTTTATTAGCACACCTTAAATTACAAGGAAGTGAGAGGGTTATTTTGCTGTAATTTCTAATTCCAGTTTAAGATAGTCAGGCGCTGAGTGAATTCAGAGTCATGCTTATTTGCGACTTTATTCAACACTCCTACATTTGTGCTTCCAGTAAACCTGCCATTCGGATAATCTTGATTTAGGCTGTTTGCTCCCTACTGCACGTAGGAGATTGCCTTCGGCAAGTATTCCCTGTATCGGGCTTGGGTAGGACTCCTAGTAGTTGGTTATCTTCATATAAGCAGTTTAGTTGCCTTACACATAGCCTTTGGCCGGTAACTTTTATTGGAGATATGGATGTTCGCTTGTTGCAACGGTCGACTGCAGCGCGCCATTAATCGTTAGAGTTAAGCTACCGACAACCAAAAGTCGGAGGTTATTGTTGGGGTTCCTGTCGGCCTCTGATCTCAGCTCAGCCATTTTGTTGCGGAATGACTCTGGGAACGTCTAGTGTACTAAACACCCATGTAACTTAATGGTCATATCTTTTATACGCTCTCTTGTCTATGCTGTGTCGACGCCCACTGATCTCTAGTGCCTGGGGTGTCAACAGTGCGAACTTCCCGCGTCACTTTCAGATGATCCCCCTATCCGCCGCTGAAAAGTGTGAACTCTTTCGGATATCAAGAATCAGATATTAGTTATTTGGACGCTACACGAATACCGAAAAGATATTGCTTGGTTGTTCGAATTCAGACTCGGTAGTACTGGTTTATTTGCCATCAAAGTTCCTCGCACAGTCAGCCGTTACTGAATTTATAACTGACTCAGAAACTGCGAGCCAGTAAGGAGTACCAGTGGTTTCAAGTCACTGTCAAATTTGTTGTCCCTTTAGTAGCCGATATCATTGAGAATCATGGTGATACGCCTTGTGGAAATATGCACCTCAACCTAGCCATCCCATACAAGTGCAAACAATCTTCAAACGCTGATGAACTGCACTTCCCAAAGAGATCTGCTCATCGTGGCCCACATGTTGCCTCCATACACTGCATCCTCAAGAAGTCCGGCCTGGGCCACCGCTATAAGTAGGGTACCACGCTAATGATCTTTCCCGATATTATTCCTCTACAAGTAACCAACATTTTGTTCCAACATTCTAAAAGAAATTTTCTCAGATGACAGTTCAGTGGCAGTGAAACAGCTCAGCAAATTAACCACGTTCATCAGCTCACGATAGGTCTCGTCAATAGAAGATCGTAGGTTCTATAGCGGTGCTGAGGCGGGTAACATGATTCCGCGTTGGTACATACGAAGGTCTACCTTCGGCTGAGGATCCGCCCAAAGTGAACATCCCCGAAAAGCTCCAACGCGAAACCGCGAGCAAACAAGCTCTGACAAAATATTGAGCTGCGGATGGCGACTGACGCATCAATTTTACTTGGGGGCAACAGGTACGGCCTACCTGTTGCGGAATAAATTAATACAATAAGGGATGACATTTAGGCTGGGCACTAAAAACCACTATAAAGACAGAATATCCGTATATACGATGATCTCTCCTTCCTATCCAAAATTGACCGTTTATCTGGCCGACCGTGATGCCAAGACAAAAATAAAATAACCCTCTCCGGAAGGAAAAGTTGTTGCATTTACTGGCACGAAACCCCAAACGGGATGGGAACTGCAGCCAATCTTTTTCGCCTTGTAAGCATGTTTGTTCTCACGCGATTGGCTTCTGGTGAGAGGCTGTCTGTCAGATATGTTGTTTAGAAAGTGAGAAATTTCTCTCACTGCTTATAGTGACTGTTGCTAACTCTTACCATAGGCATGGAAATGGCCATCCACTATGGAAGGACTCAGCATCAACACTAGTACGTACTTTCATATGCCTCGAGACATGCAGCGCAACATAATTACGGTGCCGTCTTAGAACAAAATCCCGTCTCCGATCTCTCGCGTTCTCCGTCTGGGCTAGAAGTCTGGTCTAATCGGATTCTGGCATTTCAATTTTCACAACCGTCAACCTTGCACTGACATGTTTTGGCTTTGGTTGATATTTCACAACATCATCAATTCAGGGTAAAAAAGAGGAAGAGATATAGCCCAAAATCGACTGCAAGGTAATCAGTTGAAGAACTATACAGAAGAAAAATGACTGCTAATGTAAGAGCGCTGCTGATTGTGACATTGAGCCAAATCACCCATTTTCTCCAACCCCAATTTAGGAGGGGATCACGGGGGCTCCAACCCGGAAGTTTAACTGGACCTGCATAAAACAGTCACCGGGCCGTAGTTTTCACTTTTCATTGCCACATCATCGCCTGACTACCTAGACCCATCTTCTAGTCATTGCTTGCCTAGGAGAACAGCGCACAACAGTTTATACATACGTATATATATATATATATATATATATATATATATATATATACACGCTTAGGTGACAAATAAACTGCGCCTGACACTACTATCCTTCCGGACGCCGATTGACCCCTGCAGTCTCACACGGTGCACAAGCGACTGTTGACTGGGATCCAGTCTAGAAGGGCTGCTTCAGCCTTCTCACTCAAGACTATTCCTACACCGGGTTGGCCCACACTTTGAACTGCTTCGTCTCCTGAATTGTGCAGGAAATATCTTAACGAGACGTTAGGCACAGTCGGTTTAATTGCTCCACTGTCAGAGCTAAATACGCTTTTTGGCCAACCTGTTTTAGAGTACGCGCACAGAAGGAACCGAGACTCGGAGGCTGACTAGGCCTGAGAAAATTTGAGCTAACAGATTGAAAGCCATCTAATACACTACTTGACAACAAACCGTTGCAGGTATCGGGCGTGTCGTCAATGGAGATACTATAGGTAGGCAGAAGGGGCAAAGGGATTGAGTTGGAGACAGAAGAGACAAGCTGAATAAAAGAGAGGGAACTCAGAGCAGTGGCATACTTATCCCTACCCACCCCATTCGATGCAATGGGCAGCACGACCCTGATT
>LUCM01000887.1:0-10357 GCA_008360955.1 Fasciolopsis buskii | reverse complement strand
CCACTGGGCGGGGCGCGGGATTGGCTCGATGCCGTAATCCGCCTGCAGGGGAACACGACGAGTTACGGTAGATTTAGTTACTTGGGGTAAATGTATTCTCGCAGGGTAGCGATATCGGATGAAATTTAGCCTTCCCGCTATCCGAGGGCTCCGATGGAATTCCCACCCTAATCTGTGATATTTGTCTTTGTAATTTTGGAAGTCATCCCTTTTCATATAGTTTCTCTTCGACTGATTACCTTTGCAATCGATCTTGGACTATATCTGCGTCCTCTTATTTAACCGTGAATTGATGATGTCGTGAGTGGGCCAGCTGAACGAGGACAACATTTGCAAGTCACCTTGGTTACATCTGCTGAATTCGGACTGAATCTGCGTGAACGAATTAATGCAATTTAAGTGATTCTTCTCATGTAATCATAAAGCACGTGGATTAATAGTGCTAGGGATCCAGCCGCTAAGGCGATAAACTTTAATGTTCTCCGCGGTAACTTTTGGTTCTAAGAAGAACCCTCTTTCGCAGGCACCGTTGAGTGGCCGAATAAGTCCCATCCCACTTGGTTCAGTTATGCTCCACGCACACTTTCTGGCCCGAGTCGCTCGGTTAAGTACCCCCATTCCCATCCTGAGCCAGAGACTTCTTGTTCAGTCCCTACTCACAAGCTTTGAAGCATAATGAATCTTCGCTGGCGAAAGCCAATCTGTAAAGGTTCGTTTGGCCCAATGGAGCAACGGAAGCCGTCAATATCCTATATCAGGGTACAGTTTTATTCCAACGTTCTTCGTCCCGGTGTTTTAAGCTGGCGCGTTAAGTGCGCGCTTATTTCAGCACATCCTTCCCTCCAAGGAAGAATCCACATGATTTCCCAAGGCCTCCAGGACAATCACAGAGCACCGAGCTTCATGCTAGGCGTTTCCCGCAGCTGTAGAGTTTTTAATCCACATCAATCCTAGATAAGGCCAAATCATAATAATTCAGGCAAATGACATTCTCAAATGGTTTTCGACATGGTTCCGAAATATTGTGCTAAGTGTTATAGGCTGCAGACGAAAGGTAGTGAAGTGAGATCAACATTTCAACCATACATAAACACACATGCACACACTATCTTGCTTTCGGATGCCGTCGTTGTGCTTGGATCACGTATGTACTTGTAAACTAACTAAACTAAACGAGGTGAACAAAACGTCAAAGCCTCAGTTCTGGGCACTATTTAGCTGAACCGCCGGTCAGCAAGCGTTCGAGACATCAAATGACGAAAAGCTGTTCGTCATTCGCGTGTAGGTTGAAGCGGGGATGGCAACCGTCCGGTACGTGCTGACGTACTTGACCTAACCAACATCTGAACCCTCAAGCCAAGCCTGAAATATTGGCCTGCTTTTACTTGATACAGGTCAATTGATCCCAAGCCATCTAAGCTCATATCTAGTGAGTTCGACCAACATTTTAGTTACCGACAAAACTATCAGTCGCAGAACTAATATTTCTGTTTTTTCATATTATATGTTCCATAATCATAAATCATTTAGCGGTGATCAGTCGGCTCTTATATCGCAAGTCGGGTGTGGGCCTCTGACCAACCTTCATCATTCCTCCTCGTATCCGGTGGTATATGACAGTGCTTACCTAGATCTCCTTCCCTTGCCGAGTTGTCCATAAAGATTGACCCACGGAGTGCTTTTTCTGGTCCATCGGACTGTTGAATTGAACTCCTCTCAAGGGGCAATATTTTGAATTATGCTATGCTGATGATGTCACAACTCCGTACAGTCTGGCAGTATGTGCTTTGCGTTCCCAAATTGGAAGATACCTCAAAACTGGTAGCGGCCCATGTATGCATCCACTCACTCTTTGTGGTGATAACCTACAGGTAATCACTGGTTCTGAATGACTTGAGAGCTCCATTGCAGCTGGTGCTGGAGCCGGAGAGGAAATCACACTCCAAATTACGAGAGGTGGAACAGTTTTCGCGTATCTGTGTTGCTTCTATGACATATGCCTCCTTCTCATGGGAATAGCGCCTCAATTCGGTCTGTTGTTATACTTCCCTTTTCCTTAATAACCAACACCGTTTCCTAGCAGCTGGATCTTGTAACACCTAGACATTAATGGACAGTATTTAAACATCTTGCCCGATTTATCTTCCTACTATTCTGCTAAACTTTACGATCTTCATGTTTCCCACCTAATGGCATCATTCCCATTCCTCTGCACTTTTTCCATGTTTACCTATGCCGTAACTAGTAGTTTCCCCCCTCATTAAAGAGTCGTCCCCGTGTATATCTCCGGTAAAAACAAAGAGCGGGTATTTAGTTTTCAACGCATCTCATCAACTGTAGTTCAATCTGATAAACTACTCCTTCGTTGCACCTAATGTAAAGCAATATCGTGATATATAACGATACGGTTTAAGTTGTACACCCTCTCTCAGCCGCAGAACAGGAAGCATGGACCGAATAAAAAGAAGTGGGAAGCATTAAATGGATTCACCTGCGTGCCAATTTGACAGATGTCTAGGACCGAATACTACAAGTAAAGGTGACTGAAGACAGTGTTTACTGCTCTCAACCCTTGATTGATTATGTGCCAAAATGTTTGCATTCCTACACACACCAATCTTCCGGACCTTGGTCATCGTCTTCATTGCCATCCCCCTGTCGCGGCAGCTTTTGCCTTGATCAATGCCGTCCGAAATAGACATGTCTAAATGCTCGATCGCTTCTTGTTTGGCCCGAATTTTAGCAAATTTCCAGCGTGAATCAGCCGGACTTCTCAGCAATCTGTCATTGGTAGTCATGCTATACATTTAAAAATCTGGTTTGATGTGGTTATACCTGCCACCTTTTTTGACCGAGTTGCGGAATTGCAGTTGAAAATATGGTTATTAATCTCGCCCCAGTGCTATACCCTGCTACGTTTGATTGTCACGGCTTCGGATTGTCTTTCCTAAGACCAAACTGTGATAAGCATGATAAACAAGCAAAGCTGCAGGTTTGCTTCTGGCAGCTGCGATCAACCATGAAACTAGCTGCGAGTTTTATCTTCGTTATCTTGGTTGGTGATTTGTAACTAGTTGTTAGTTGTTTGACGGTGGTGGCTCTTTTATTTTAACCAATGATGGATATGTCGATGGATATCCGGTTATTCAACGGTTTTCTGCTGTGTCCATCAAACAACAATATTCTGCGCAGAACTCTTGGCCTTTCGTTTCGAATGTAAGTATAACTTCAGGTATCCAGCTTTTGCGTCTTATCGAGATGTACCGTACTGTCGTAAATATTTTGTTATTGCAGTACCATCTATTACCAAGAAATTTGAATATCTCCTGTCATTTGGTGGCCTCGGAGTGCGTATATTCAGTTGAAGTCCAGTCTAGTTCGAGAATTGTGGATTCAGGATCCACGACATCGTATCTGTCAATTTGGTTTGGAAATATTGTGAACCCCGTTCCTTGTTCTAACGCCACCCATCGGTAAATTCAACTGTACCTAGTTATTTTCTGAGTCATTCATTTTTTTCATTTCGCAGACCTCGGAATCCGAATTGCATAGTCGCCTTGGCATGCATCTCAAACGCGATATGCTCCTTCGACTGACTAGCGACGACTTTTTTGCGGATGACTTGCAAAAACGAAACACCTTGTTGAAGAAATATTCACGGTTTATTTTGCCAGTAAGTTTTGGTGTGATGGCATGAAAAATAAGTTTTAAGGAATTTTTGTCATTTGTTGGCTGATCAGTACTATTTCAATTGGTAGTTCAGATTGTGCATTTCCAGGTTTTCCTTTGTTAGCGGGCTAACTCTGTGAAAGTTTTGATTATTACCGTTGTTTATAATTACTGGGATTTTGAGTGAATTCGTCTGGGATTGCCTTTCCGAACAACTGTTTGTTAGTGAACTTTTCGGTGAGTAGCTCACGTCCCCCGTCAATGTTTTCCGTTGGGGTTTTGACTTTGTTGATTCCAGGTTATAACCAATCAGTTCTAGATAGGGATCCAATCGTCGAGTCGCACCGATCTCAGATACGGAAGTGAAGTGGTCGTCATCGTACAAATCAGTCCCCGGATCCATTGACCTACTGCTGCAGTCTTTTGCTGCTTCAGTATTGTTACTCAAGTTTCGATGATGAAGATAATGTTGAGTAGAAATATATTGCTCATTGTTCTCGTCCATCGTTTGGTGATGATGGGGCGCACAGCCCCTCGGATTGAAGCCTAAATTACTACTGTGTGTTTTCCAAACTGTTGGCTGTTCCTCGTTAGTCCTACTTCTATCCGTAATCTTACTTCTGGATACGGAGTTCACTGGTACGGCTGATATGCTAATGGTTAGGGTACTCTTGTACGTTCTACTTTGTACTTTGATCGTACTGTCCGGTTGCTCGTCTTGTGCTTCCGGTTTCGGTGAAATCAACTCGACTCGATCTGGTTCAAATTTGGTCTCCATTTGACACTGTTCCATGAAGAGTGTGCACATTTTACACTGGCCTTCACCTTTTACTTTTGGAATCCGTGGCTCATCAGGTATACAATCTGTTTTCATCTTTGGTCTTTCAGTACCCATACCAACAGAGCAATCGGAGTACGACCGATCAATGCGTGAATATTCTGATTCCCAGCTTCGACCACCTTCAGAGGAATGCTCTATTTCATATAACTGATCATTGTAGACAATTGGCGACGATTGGTTAGTTGAAGAAACAGTAGTATGGGAATCATATTCTTTTCGTATTGCTTCTGTGTCCATCAGCAGGCGATCTAGTTTTGCCGGTTGATTGGATCCTGTCGACTGAATCCAGTTCTCGACACGCTTGACTCCAGATTGCCCGATGTCAGGTTCAGAAACTCCTGATATAATTGATTTGTTTCTGTCCCTGACTCCAAATGAAAAACCAAAATCTTTCATTCTTGCTAACATCTGTGGTGGTGGGTCTTCTTCAAAATATGCACCACTCGTGCATTTGGTAAATTTTACGTTTTTGGCTTTTTCGGTTTTCCAGATAGTTTTTATCGCAGGCTTGACGCAGTCCAAAGCACCGACTGAAGGCAGTCGAAAGTTGTTGGTGTTGTCCGACACGATAGAATCAGTAGATTTGCGTACGCACGCAAGAAATTGTTTCCTAGGCATCTGTTTGATAACAAAAGAAAACAGAAGGAAGTTTATGGTTCCAATGACAAAAATGTCAAATTTATTAATAACTAAACATAATTCTTTATGGATTGTCGTATTTGAGGCTAGCAACTAAACTAACCTGTATGTAGTGCTCATTACATGGTACTCCTTCACAAATAAGTTTCCAAGGTAATGATATTTAACTGAGCCGTATTCACACTTCATTTAATGAGGATTTATCTACCTAGCCTAGTGTTCGGTGGTCGGCGCAAGTTGAACACAGAATAGTCGGCATGATCAACTTCCAGCTGCGTCCCTTATTTAGCATCTGATGTTTTCGGGCATTCTGTTTGCGTAATCCGTAACTCGCTCTCACTCTTCACCTCGCCGAGCTGAAGTCCTCTATTTCTGTCCAGATAAACCAATTATTGAGCGAGTTCATCGGCTCGCTCTTTAATTCATTTTTAATCTTTCAGACGCATCCATCTTCTCCATTCACTTTCCGATTGCTTCTTTACATTAATTTGACCACGTGCTGCTCAAAGAAAAATTAAACTCATTGTAATTCCATGCGTAATTTGTCCATCAGTTAATTTAATATTTTATGATTCCCAAACGCAGTTCAATTTGTTTTAATACCGTTAACCTCGCACCAGCGTGTGCTGGTTTTGGTTGCCACCTCAAAACACCATTTACTCAGCTAAAAGACAAAGAAAAATAGTGAGGGAGTAACTGTATCATCTTCTACCAGTACTAAGAAAACAGTCGTGTTTCAACACCTGAATTCTTCACGCATCTTTTTGCTCTCAACGACTTCGTTTTTGAGCCGTGTAGAATAACGAACGAGGGCGAAATCGACGTGGGAGTTGACCTAACGAGATCGAATGCATCAAGTCAGTGGGGCATCTGGACACGTCACACCAGGCTATCCTCGAAAAGACGATAATACAGAATTTGAATCATGTCGCCTTTAAGATCGTGTTCATTTGTCACACGTTCAAATTTGGAGAGAAAAGTGTGAATAAGAAAACTGGGTGAATCAGGTGCAACGGTCTGAAGATGGTTGGAACGTTGTCAAACAGTTGAGATCCAGGAAAATTTGCCGTCACATGGTAACGTTACACGATCACATGCGAACGGCTCATCTGTACAAATACATGAATAGCCATCTCATCACGGAATGAAATGGAATTGATTCTGGGATACTAAATGAAAGCATTTTCAACATTTTATTTAAAACCCCGTTCTATTCCTCTCTCTTCAGATGCTAGTTCCCTCCCTTGAAAAATGTATTTGGTAGTGGGTAACAGATCTTTACTGGCCTGTTTGGTCTATCTATATGCATCAGATCGCCCAAACATATCGTTGTGCCAAGAGAAAATAGCCTCACTTTATTCTCGTATCTTAGTTTACTATTCCAGACCACGAACACGGCTATGAACGCTACTTATGCGATTCACGGTAATGCCGTCTCGCATGTTGACAAACCGGTGATCTCATCCAGCTGACTTACCCGTGCGATGATCCTACTCCTCCGTTTAGAATCCAGTCGATCGAATGAGGTGTTCTCGGTCTAGGTTAACATCGATAATCGTTTAGCTGATCTCATTACTCCGATGACGTAACGGTTTCTTGTGCACATCTCTGATCCCGCGTGTCTCCCCCAATAATGTCATGGCACTGGATTCCTATTGGTCACATTGTGGCTTTGTCGTAATGAGTGTTAGCAATCATATGTCTGTCCGCGTGCATTCGTTTTGATCTAACGCGATTCACCTTTGTTTATTCCACCCTCACATCCAATGCAGCGAGAGGAGGCCGAGTGGATTGGACTGACTCTCGAAGAGGCGGTTAAAAAGCAGGTCAAACTTGAACATGAAGCGGCAAAAAATAGAAAACGTCCACTAAAGATAACATTTGCTGAGGAATTGCTGGATCAACTCCAGTCAGTTAGCCGCAACCAAGAGGTTTCTCCGGATTCGGACCCTGGTTAGTTTTTTTGTTCAGTGACAATCTTATCACATTGACTTAATTGATTCATACGTTATGTCCAAGTTTCGTTTTACCAAGACCTGCACTCCGCTGGTGTTCGCTATCAATTCTGTTTTGTCATCTGCTATGGCGATAAAACTATACCTGCTATTCTAGTGTTTCGAATGAAAAAAGAAATTAGCAGAACTAGAGAAATCTGATTCGATAAAACCTTGTGGAGATTAATCCGTTACCATTTCACTGGTGGAATCAAGTTTTCCGGTATAGATAACAACAATCCCTATATTAGATGTCGAAGTTATCGTTTTACACGACCCTGTCTTTTCCTTTTACGTTTTCCCGTCTTATTCACCTGCTTAAATTGTAAATATGTCGATGACAGTTTCGAATCTGACTACTCCAGAAATAAAAATAAAACAACTCCATAACATCGTGAATTCATCTTGTCGTTTCCCGACTAAGCGCATGTATGCGTTATGCGGTAGTATCATTTTTGCTGTCCCCAGAATAGCTGAACTATTTTCTCCGATTTTTCGCCTAGTGAAATAATTCACCATGTGATATGATCGCTCAACTCACCATAAAGAAACCATGGAAGCAATGTACAGCTGTTTCATCCTTGTTAGGAATCATCAGCAGTGCATATCCACCGCGCCCGAACTGGGACGCGAACTCGGGACGAACGATTGTGAGTCGAACGCCTTAGCCATTACGCTACCGGGCAGGCTGATTTGAATGAGACCGGACCGGACGGAAGAGCATTAGCACAACCCGAAAACCAATTCAGCTACTGAACTGCATGTGTACTTGGTTATTCGGTTGAGTCTGAGTTTTTTGGTTGAATCAACCACCGATAGTCTCACTATATCAAGGTCCACTCAACAGACGCGTTTGGTCTGACTGAATGCTTAAGGGAGCTAATAAATAAGTTCCAATAACCCAGAGCGAAAACCGCCCCTTCAACGGAGGTCAATCAACCGAAGGTTTGTATGTGTTCGCGCGCGTCAGTTCTGCCAAATCGAAGCGTTGTTTCCAATGGCTTTGAAAATTGGTACTGGTCGTAACTCAGGTTCATGATTTTCTACAGGTCTCGGTCGCTACCATTGGCTTTTAGGTCGCAAATGTTTCATCAGTTACGGTACCATCGTCACGCACTAACCAAACCTTGTTTTATTCATGGCGAGTTTGATTACGGATGCACGGGTGTTTGGCATTGAACGATTGAGATTCAATTTAGACTGCTACCTGTGTAGCTGTTGTTTTGCGCAACACAAAATGTTACGGAAAATCTATATATTCACCGGTGAGTAAATAATTTCGTTTGGTTGAACCCATTTCGTAAAGCTGAAGCACCAGTGAGCTGGTCGAATTTATTTATTGCACAGTACGTGTCACTATTCTTAGGTCATCTGATTTAACGACCCCTCGCCCGTTTCACGGAAGAAACTTAGTGCAACAAACAAGATTTCATGCTTTACAAGGAGTTCATTGTATGCATTTTTTATATTAACGAGAGTGGTTAGCGATTGCCTCCAAAAACTGGAGTGTGGTCTGGAATGCCCGTTTCTGAAGTTAACTATCCATCCCGAGCGCCTCTCGAAGTGCCCCCAAAGTACCGTTCGTTTTAGATACTCCTTATGAAGAAGTCATACTCACTGACTTTCATTAGCGGTGGTGTTCTCTAAAGTACGAGGATGAAGACAATTGTCTGACGCTCTCCATAGGGTCGATTGATCTCTGGTAGACATTTCAGAGAAGGCGGCTAAATCCTGATTCCAAACCAACTACGGACCGCATAAGAAGCCTCATCTGAAAGACGTTTAGATTGAGCGACCCATCACTAGCTCCCAGTGGGAGACATTCAGATTAAACCCACTGATGGAAGGCTACGAGGTAGGATCCTTCAATTCACTCTTAAACTTCGGTTTGGGAAGCTGGGTCGTTCCAGGTCTATTCACTAACCATGGATCCTGATGGACAGCTGACGATGTGAAAGTGGGGAAAGAGTTAGCATGTGGATAGTGGGGTCTACAGGGCAGCCAAGCGGATATGGTCATGGCGTTTGGACGTTAAGGTTGCGGGTTCGAATCCTCCCACGGCCGGTCAACCCTAACCTAACCCCATATGGCAGCCCACTATTACTTGTTGCCTAAGGGTATTTCGACCATCACTGCTGCTTCATCTCGGTTCAAAGTAGTCGGTGAAACCAAAAACCTGAACACATTGTTACTCGAGTATCGTCGTCAAAACTGAAACTGAATCAATTACTCCTAATGATAGGAGCATGGCTTTTCAGCGAATTGTTAAGCGGAAAGTTTCCCGTAGTTCAAAATTATTGTTTTCAATTAAAACCTGCGGATTAACTTAAACCAGCTAAAACGTAGCTAGTCATGGAGTTTTGCTTAGCGCAGCCACAGAGAGAACTTTTGACGTTTTTCCCAGCGAGGCCGCACAATTACAAAATGCATTTCAACAGCTAGGTTGTGTCGTTGTTTGAAGCCAAACTTCTCCAAACATTTGTAAATTCTCGTTGTGGGCGAACTGACCGCTATTCAATGCCGAGGTTGCCACAATACATGGCGACTTACCTAGGCGCGACCTATCTGGAGTAGCCAAAGTAAGCAAAACGATGAAGTAATCTAGTCGCGGTGAAATGAAACGTACCTTATTTAGCCATATTGCTCAGTTTAACGTATTGTTTATATCCAGAATTTAATCGGTTCTTGTCGTCATTAACGGCAGTGATTCGTTATTCTGAATTCACTTTGCAATCTTTGTAAAGTCAGATTATATTTTCTTGACCAAAGCACTGATGATCCCTGTTAAGGCACGCCGAACAGCTACACTGTGGGTGCTAAATCGCCTGCAACCTTCGGATGCATTCATTCCAGTTTCATCACGCTAATAAAGAAGCTCAATTCGTTGATGTACCGTTTTCTGTTCCTCCATATTCCAACCATTCTTTTTATAAGCATCGTCATCATCATCGTTCAGCGTTGAACAGCAAGGCAAGCCTCACTGACCGCTGCCTTCTCCCAGAGTCACACGTTTATATAAAAAGAGTGAATATCCAACGGGAACAATGAGTGGACCTACACAAGCGGAAAAAGATAAGATGCTGCTGCAGCCAACACACGAAACGCAGTCTAACTGCACGAACGCACGTGTTTCCAATCATTCTGATTCGATAGAAAATGACAGCACGATCGCCACTGTTCACGGTTCACTGCCATATCCTTGGTTTACAAGCAA
>LUCM01000885.1:0-38907 GCA_008360955.1 Fasciolopsis buskii | reverse complement strand
TGAAAGTGCATTGCTCGCCGAGGGTGAGGCACTTGCTTAAAACCAAATTACGCGTTGTAATGCCTTCCCCAGACCGTCCGGTCATAAGGCACTAACCAGCATTCGCTTCGCAGCGGTCCCGCGGTACACTGTGCTTTATGCAACCCTATCTTTCATAATGAGGTCATGCGGGAGCAAGCTCCTTCAGGCTTACCAAGCTGGGGGTAAAAACAGAGAACACAGAGACGAAGATGAATGCAGGAATGAACCTGTACCTGGCACGGAATGGACCGAAAGAATGAGAGAAGTTAAGAAAATGAAGGAGGATCGGTAGTCCACCGCTCGCGACAGCTAGCACCTGCTGCTTCCCGCTTAGCCGGATACCAAATGCCTTCACACTCGCGGAAGGTCCTAAGGGAGGTCCATCTGGGTACAAGGTGTCCGTGAGCGCATGGATGGTGCTTGTTTATTTGGTGTGTGCTTGTGATCTCATGGCTGCTTTGGAGGGAGTCCTCAACTGTTTTTCCTTTGGTTTACGGTTGAAGGTCAGTTCAGTTCAACCCTCACGGGACGAGTTTTAGCCCGCACATTTCGATTATCCAGAATCTTTTTGATGGTATGCATTCTGGTTGGTCATCCGCCTCTTCCGGTTCTTGTTCACTGGGCCTCAATAAAAGAAACAAAAAGCAGAATACGGCATCCCACCTTGCCTCGCGAAAACCTTCGTGCGGTAGTCGAACGTTGGTGCATTGCATCTCCCAACAAAGCTTCGCTGTTAACACTATATAATTCACAATACAAACCAATACATGGCGCATCGACTTTTCGATACACACCTTATGTCATTCGGTCCTGATTGCTTCGTGCTGTTTGAAATCTGGTGCCTTACTGAAAATAACCGGAGTGGTACGAGAAATCGGCCTTCATTTTGCACTCCATTGAAAAGATTGGGCTTGTCTCAATGTAAATTTTCTTTTCGTCCAATCCGACCTACCCATCCCGCGGAAAGTTAAACCTTCTAATTCAGCGAAAACTCAAGGCCGAAACTTTGTTGCCGAGGGGCAACCTATGTTCGGATTTCCAAATAATATTGATGATTATTATGAGTTCACTTTTTGGGTACCGAAATTGAGGCTCAGTAGGAAAATGGAATGTGTTATTTATTTCTTTTGAGGTGGACCGGTATACGTTGATCAGCAATCTCATTTGATATCGTTAATGGTTTAACCTCCTTAATAATCGAAATACTACATTTTGTTTTGGAGGCACTTTATATTTTCAAAGATGTTGGCATGTGTTTTTTGTCAGTGTGATTAAGAAGCGTAACTAATGAAGCTGATCGGTGGCCTCTAAAAATTCAAATGGCATGAGGAAACGGTGAACTCTACCGGGGTCTTATGGTCGTGGCCACACCCGAACTACAATGTGGAGGCGCTTGATGAAAGCAGTGAGAAAAGGCAAGGTAGAAGTGTGTTGTTTACAGCCATCAGATTTCAATCCATGGATAGGTGCTATAGACAAAAATGCTTGCTTCTGGTGTCAACTAATCGCGTATAGGCAAAAGTGCTAGTACATCCACAACGCCATAGGAAAACGCAATTGCGCCAATGGACATGCTGCAGACGACGGTGAGCTACCAGATATATCCATCAGCCTTAATTCGTAAATATCAGTAATTTATGAAAAAGCAACGGTCAAGAATGAACATGAACATATCATTTTTTCGTGGTTTTCTCCATCTAATGGAAACCCTTAGTGGTGTTAATTTCGTAGCCACTCTTGACGTCGGCTCTTGTAGTTACACAACAAGGAAATTGATGGAAAGAGAGGGTTTAGCACTTTCATTTACTTGATTTACGTGACTGCTGTCTCCGGGCAATAGTGAAATGTACAAAGTGAAAGGGAATCAGATTTTGGGTATCCTAGTACTTCCATGAATGGAAGAAGTCAGTGCGAATCCCCCGAAACAGTCCCGAAGCAGCCCCAAACCGGTACCTCATAGACCCCAAAACCGACCCCAAAACAAGCACTTTGTAAAAACCAGCGTTCTATTTGGGGACTAATTTGCGAAAACGTCGGAAAACACCCCGACGTGGATTTCGCAACATTTTCCCACAAAATCTCCCAATGAAAGCTTACTAAGATTTTAATATAAACGGCCGCATAAAGAAATCCTATGACGCGCAACCTAAATCTAAATGCGAGTTAAAGACACCTATATTCTCCTTCCGTCGATCTGCATGCCCAACTGCCTTTTCGCAACGCAACGGTCTGCAGCAAAACAAAATAAGACCAGCGTTGATGACTGGAGATTTACTAAGATATAAATCCGACAATGTACATCAAATTCTGAGCCGCTGCATTGATTGGTTTAGTCCGTTCACGAATGAGCAATCAATTGCGATTCTTCCATATCCTGAAATGAAAGGAAACCAGGCGTCAACTTAGTGCACTTGGCTGAGCATAACTGGTCCTTTGTTTGCTAACGATGGCATCACTACTCCATATACATTTATTTACTGACGCTCAAGCAAACAGGAACTAGGCAACTATCCACAGAACAACAAAGTTGCACCCACAAAAGCAAGGTAAATCATACCACACTACCATCGGTTCCTGTAGTCGCAAGTGACATCAATTTTGAATTTATTAATCATAGTACGAAACTAATCTATTCGCCTGCATGGAAGGCCAAAGTCGAGCATAAATTCCTGGGCTTACTGCACACTGCAACGAGCCGAAGTGACAACTTTTTGCATTTCCGCGCTGCACCACGCGCTACCTGGAACGTCAGAACAAACAAGAATCTGGGCCATGTTGTTTACCTCCTTTGTTAACAAATTTAGGAATTAAAATGCACAATGAAGTGGGATTTCTTTGGTTCTAGCTTATTTCGTTAGTCGGCCTTTGGTGAAAAATTGTCGAGAATATTTTTTTGGGAAATCAAAATGGGAAATGGCATTATAATTTGTCACACTGACGGAAGACCTTCATGGTGCCAATACAGACTGACAATAGCAAACGTTAAACGTGACTGCAGGAATGAAGCCGCACGGAATATATGGCAAATCGACAGATATATACATCGTCGTTGTTTTCATTTCGGATACATATGTCTTATTGCTTAATGAATATTGCTTTAAAAGCACCTGGCAGGTGACTCACTGTTATCAAGGGACGTTGAACACCAACGGTTCGAGTGTCTGAGGTCGTCTTGAGTGGAGTGTCTGCAGCGTTGGACACCACCTCATTTTTTCTCGTACTGTTTGTGCAGTAGCTCCTGGGCAAGCGGTGTATAGAGGTTGGAAGCAACAGAAAGGTGAGCTTACCTGTTACCAACGCACAAACTCTCGTGTCAGACAAAGCCGTTTCCTCATGGGCACCTTTCACGTTCAGCTAACCCAGGACGGATGTTATCATTAACTGAGGCATGACATTCCGAGTTCCATTATTGAATGTTGATGCCAGTATGTTTATGAGAAATTGGCCTTACAACTTAACAGATTATCAGGTGCAACTTGCTACACGGTCGCCTCCACTGATAAATACTTTTGCAACGCTGCTTGACGCATGACAGAAATTACGGATATCGCAGGAACCAAGTCGGTTCACAGCAAAAATCTAATCCCCAAGTATAACTGACCTTTAACGTCCATGTTGATGTTTTGTTTTCGGATCAGATTTTCTGCGCTGGAAGCTAAAATTACATATTTTCACTAAAAGAAAGATCTAATTTTGGGGTGTCCTGTGCTGGAACATTCAACAAGAAATCATGTGGGCCTCTAGTTGATGCGGCAACGTCCTCAGTTTCTTGCTCTATTTCCTCGTCACTGCGATAAACCAGTGACACAAATCTGTTTTGGCCGTAAAATCTTCCCGATATATCTGACGCCTCATTCGCATATACTACACTTGCTCCCATTAAAACTCAGCTTGCGTCTGAGTCAGAATACGTAGTACTGTTGCTTATTTACTGTGAAACACGAAAAGCTTAAAAACCCACCGCATGGACCTCTGATCCACTGTGCATAGTCTCGGAGCTGTGGTGGTTCTACCTGGGTGCGAGCAACCCTCAGCGCTTCCTTTATTCGTCTCCACATTGATGTTCTGGAGTGACTACGCACATAAACACTACCTGGAGCTATTTGTCGACTCAGTTCTTGCCGTAATATTTATAACAAAATTTTCAGACAGCGGAACTCTACATGGAAATTGATATCATGTATCATTTACATAGACACAAGAAAAAAACTCCAAAATGAAGTGACGGAGGAAAATAGGTTAGGCAATGATGTCCAGGAAATCAACTTAAACATGAATCTAACAAGCAAATTATGTAATTGAGTCTACTAAATATTGTTCCCTCATCTAAGTAAGTTCCGTAAACCACAAAATGTCATCCTCAAGGGTTACCATCCAGGTGATCCACAATGATGTATGGCAGATAACAAGTAAGTTTTGCGATTGCGAGAGCGTAATGAAACACTCAATGTTAAAAGTATTTTGTGGGCCTAAATTTAGCCCAAATCTTACATTTATGCTCAAATACATGCTTTGGTTTCAATTATAGCAGTCCACAAGTTACTCACTAACACAAGTAACACATGTTCACGCAATCATTAGGGAAAACCACTCACCCTTCAATATAAAAATGACAAAAACCATGACCACAGCAGAGAGACTCACGAGCAGCTAGCAATCACAAGCATGTCACGAGACCGAATGACCTTTACAATTATACCGCATTAAAATCGCATAGTAAGACTTGCCAGAACATTGGAGGCTTCAAGGACCATTTCTTCGTAAATTCTATTAGCTTCTGAAATTTTCCTGAAAGGAAATCACCAGTTACGGCCTATTCGCGCAGTTATTTATTCGCATTTTCTAAAATTGCCAACTGCGTTGCTCAAAATATGAAAGCATTAGTATACTTTGTTTCAGCCTTCGGAGAAAGAAAAGAACTTATGACGTTGCCAGTAAATATACCAAAAACCCCATGACATAATGTCACTATGAAAAACGTTCCTTAGCGGACCGTTTTGGGGTCTTTTAGCGCCCCCTGCGCTGACTGGGTTATAAGTACTGCAGACAGATAATTAAGATCATGCTGTGAAGTTGCAATGACTATATGAGGAGCTCATGCAGCTGCTTTCTTCAGAAGCCACAGCTGTTCTGAACCGTTTTGGAGAACGTCCTTTGTATGTTCTCTACATAGTTGTGACTGATTCATTTGCAGTGATTTCTATAGCCTGAATAATTGATGGCGGTCCAAGTACTTTACCAAAACGGATTCAACAGTTGCTCCCGGAGCCTCGAAATCTGCATGATGTCATCCTTTATGTCCAGGTTGCCTCTAAAACTCTTGAATTTTAATGTCGTCAGATCCAATGTTGGCGATTACATAATCGTCAACGTATTTTGACCCAATCAGTCAGAGATGCTTTCAGTGTTCGACGTGTCACTCCAACACCTTTGGTCAGTTCGAAACGCATGGCTTCCTCGCAAGTAAGTCATGCTGCGTGGAAAATTAATTTTCCGGGGCACCACATGTTTCACAATGCACCCCTGTCACCAGCAAACAAACTGAAGAATTTTCTACTTCAAATAAAAATCAATGTGGGGATAGAAGTTGTACGTTAAATGATTGGGCTGGAATGGAGATAATGAAAAATCCCAGCCGCCATGTCTTCCCTACAAGAATCACTATCGAAGATGACACGCTAAACGGGTAGCATCCGGGACCAACAGTCCATATTGATCACAAACAGCTTCAAGGAATTGGGACTTTCAATGAGCAGTTTGCAGGATTTACGGAATTTCAATGAGCGGTTAAAGGAACCAGATTTTTATGGTCAAAAGGTATTTGCACACTAGCTAACTGTTCCACTTTTAAATTAAATTATTGCAAAACATGTCCAGAGACACATGGTAACTGCAGCCGTCAGGTGATGGAGCGGTTAGTGACACTCTCTATCATGAGCAAACTGAATATGAAAAGGGCACACGGGAAAACCGATTTTTCCGGGACGAAAGTGTGTTATCCAGTGATAGGTGATTTGCGGCATTTCAAATGAAGGTTTGCATATGTAATCTTTGTAAAAATTATAAGAACGGGACAGTCATGAATTTAAGAGAAAAAATATACCTTTATCTGCAAAGAAGCAGGTTTGTCGAAAAAGGTTTGTGATGAAATGTGTGCCAGCGTGGATGTGTAATATCCGTCCGAAGAAGTGAGACATTTAAAGCTATGGAGCGTATCATTTAATAAAAGAAATCAATGCATGTGTACATATATATTTATTTTTGTCAATCTATGTCTATCTGGATGTGTACATATATATTAACACAATGTTATACTATCCTATTGCATTGAAGTCGATGAGAAAAAATGCAGTAGCAAATGCCATATCTATTCATGAAAACGGACATATAAATTAAATTTCGGAAATCATTTAGTTTCGGTGTAGATTTCGTTGTAAATAAATAATAACTCTTTTTTCCTAGTCTTTGCAGGATTCTCAATCAACGACTGTATTACATCGTTGGATTGAATAACCCATCGGACACTCCTGAAAAAAGGCCTCCAGATGGGTACTTTTATTTTTGCAATTTATGGCATTAAACTTTCCGTGTCCGAAATGCCGGTGTTCTGTTCATTCAGTGGGTACTATAGTTCGCGACGGATGGGTTACGAGCGCGCTGGTGAAGACAAGATTGTTGCTAGTGGTCCCTTTGGTCTCGGTGGCTTGTGGTTATTCGGCACGTAAGCAGAGATGGCTTTGGGCAGACTATTTTAGATTCAGAAAGAATGAAATGTATGTAGCAGGCGAATGCCGAAAAACTGCAGCGGTAGGTTGGGTGCATTAATTTGTTTAATAAAGACCCCCCCGACCCATCAAAACAAGTATCGGAGAGTTTCAGATTCCGTTCTTGGGTAGCTTTGCAGTCAGTTTGGGGGGCGTTTCCAGGACGATTTGGGGACTGGGGATATAGGATCACTTGGTATATTCGCACACGCAGGCATATTCAACAAATATACGAAGAAAAAGTTGCGGCAATGACATTGAACAGAGAAGAGAATGAAAACTATTATAGGCCAGCATACTTTTGGAGGTATATGCGTCAAACCGGACCTTTTATGTGTGCGACAAGCATTGGTGTTTATGTCCTTTGGTTGGATGTCAAGAAAGTATGAAATCGGATGGGAGAATTGAGAATGAGCCGGGAATAGGGAAACACATAGCGGAATAGGCTGTAGTTATTTGCTGAAATAACGACGTGTAATTGCTCAGTCCGGCATTCAGGCAAACTACAATTTATCAAAATTCATCGTTTGTACGAAATTATCCTCGGTACTTGTTCAACTTTGCATTCTGAGCTTCGTCACAGCCGTATCCTGAATGCAGAGATCATCCGTGGATGTATTTAACATTTTTCATTCATTCTGACATTGAACGTGCCTTTGAAATCTTTCTGTTTTTTTCTCGCTATTTAATCA
Source organism: Fasciolopsis buskii (assembly GCA_008360955.1). Taxonomy (NCBI): domain Eukaryota; kingdom Metazoa; phylum Platyhelminthes; class Trematoda; order Plagiorchiida; family Fasciolidae; genus Fasciolopsis; species Fasciolopsis buskii. Next base: position 31,430 of record LUCM01000885.1, on the reverse strand, counting down.
GATTGATCAGTTTGATGCAACATCATTAGGAAACGGAGTGAGCAGGCCTACCGTATATAAAGTTCTAACTCAATCTGTTAACGCATCAGACTCCATAACCATCTCGAAGTGCGACCACGAACGCGACTTCCTTCCGATCCTGAAGCCGCGGTTGAAAAAGTCTCCCCAGTCGATAGTACAGAGAAGACTCGAGTCGACAACCGGATGTGAACAATGTATTGTTTATATGGTGGTGGCGAAGTAGCACCGGTACGACGACACACGCGCAGGCAAACCACGGTAAAAATTGCCATGTGGTCCGAGCGACTCATACGCGAACATTCTCGACAAGTACGACACTAGAAGAGATGTACAGATGTGGCTTGTTAAAAAACAGAAGTAACCAAACTAATGTCACAAAACTGATGTAAGGCGTCAAAACAAATAATGGGGAAAGTCGTGTCCGATAACAATCGATTTTTCCCGGAAGGCTGATGCCAATGGGATTTTGCAAAAAAGGCCGAACAAATGTATTCTGGATGATGTCGCTTCCATGGTTCTTGACACCACTAAACCATTGGAAACAACCCGATTAACCACGAAGTGATTCCTTAAACTTTCTATTCATTTTTCTTCATGAACTTGAAATGTCGGACTGTTCCATGCTCTTAGTAGCATGGTTGTCTGACAAATCGATTCATAATGTCCCCGGAAAATATGTCCACCAAAACTAAATAATACTAAAGCCATAGTCAGGTTTCTGGACTGCCGTATAGAAAACACAGTTGATGAAAATCAATGACAGGTTTAAGAATGCGTTAATTAACAAGTTTCCACTATTATAAATGAACGACAAAACCAATCTAGCGTGCATGTTTAGAAGTCAGTTCACATCCCTCTAAACTTGAATTTTTAGGGACGATATCTGTAATCTGTTTTCCGTGGCTCACGAACCCTTTCAGATATTAGTACAGTTGTCTCTTCCTGCATTTCCTCCGATTGGCATGAATCTAAATCATAAGTAGCATCTGGTACAAAAATAGATAATCTGACTTCGGACTGAACTTAATCAGCGCTTTTAGGTGTGCTTGTCACTAGAGTGTAGATGATGATGAGGAACAGTATCTACAATGTTTACAACAAAGATCGATCAACAATCCACCCATTAATTTGACAGTGAAATGGGGATCGCTGTTCATGTTTAGCTAAATGAATGTCGTTCTTAATGCTATTTGGATAATTTATATTTTTCGGGAAGATGTCAGGTATATTTCGCGTCAACTTGAGAATGCATTAGTAATTCAAGGGGCACAGTGCTTACCGAAAGAGAATCCACAATTATCAGCAAGCACAGGTTTCCACGCTTCACATGACACCAACCAAGGCAGCCGTTTTGCTAGATTGGAATGGAACTTTTGTGGTCAATTTTTGCAGTTCTTAATAGTGAGCACAGTGTTGACGTCCCAGTGTGATCACCAACAAGTAAGGGGAGCAGGCGGCTTCATTTTGTTGACATTTGAATGATCAGAGCGTTGATCAACTAATATAGCTTATCGAAGAAAAAGAGGAATCGCTACACATTCGTTTGAACATGATAACCCATCAGGAGTAACCGGCCAAGCAACTCAAAGATAGTCGTTTCTCTTGTGAAGTTCACTGGTGCAAAAATGCTAAAATCACTAGGTGAAATGCTTTTGCATCTAACGCAAGGTACTCACCTTTCGTCAGACTTGGTTGTATAGACAGGCCATCTTAGATGGTTGTCTAGACAGGCGGTTAACATGTTGAGTTTTTGGTACTATGATGCACAATATCACAACTGTGTGAACTGAGGGCGATATTTCATCTGTGGATCGTCGACCCGGACGATATAACTAACGAATGACTGAGATGATAGATTAATTTCAGTGCTTCATGGTCGGTGGCAATTCGAAATCTGTGACCAAACTAAAATTTGTTTCCGTGTACACTGCTAAAGCCTCAGTTTGAGTAGGTGAGCATCCCCTTTCAGCTTTTGTACGCCTTCTGAAATTAAAGACGATCAATCTTTCACACCGTCCAAGAATGTCGCCTGTACTTGTAGGCCATGCATTAGTGATAAGAACTGAATGGTCCCTAGGCGAAAGCAGCTTGGGAACATTAACATATGACGGACTCAAAAAAACCGAATTAATTGACAAAGTATCAAAAGGCACCTTTCTGTAATAAGTTGGGAATTAAATATTCCTGGTATTATTATCTTCCGAGAATGCAACGCAAGTCATGCAATCTGGCGGGTGAAAGCGCCTTAGCAACTGGACATAAGTCACTAGGATCCAAGGAGAAAACATTAGAGCTGACAATACACCCAATGCGGAAGAACCCAGACACAAAGAAGGGCGTCGGGTGTGCGAATGCTCCTGGAGCCATGATAAAGAGTCATTATTAATCTACGTTTTATGCAGTTGGAGCAAAACTTGAGTGGAGGGTTGCATGGGCTCTTTCAATAGCCTCTTAGATTTGATGTTTAAGAAATTAAAAAAGGCCGTTAGCCTCTTTTTCATATTAAACTGAAATATTAGGGTGGACGGAATCAAAAAGTTTCAGAATACTGACAAAATCCGTGAATTTAGTGAGAATAAGATTATCTTCAATAAATCGTTTTTATAAAGCCATTTAGGAAATACTATCATTCAACTTCAACTCTATCATTGGTAAAAACACATCAGATATTGTTGGGCCTAATGAGACGCCTAATGCCACACCGTCGATTTGTCTGCATGCGGTGTCTTCGAAATCTAATGGCATATTACGAGTACATAATATATTAAGTTCTCATAAGTAGTCAGCGAGGAGTGGGAAATGAACTGTTTGAGAGAAAATCGTATAAATAATAGACGGTTTCATGACGAGGCACGTTCGTAAAGAGAGAATCCACATTAATGGAAATCATCTTACGGAAAGTCAAGGAAATATTTTCTAGTATATCTGCTATTTCCAAAGAGTCTTTTATATAATGAGGCGACAGGACTTTGCGAATGGGATATAAAACGTTCAGTAACCGGCGGGTCATTTTGTGATACGGGCAGTTTTGCATACACAGTGTTTGTTTTTAAGGAGTCACCAGGTTTATGGATTTTTGGTAAATTACTGATGTAAGATTTTTCGGTTCCCATTGGCCTGAGACATCTGTGCCGGGCTTCGGAGATATAATCAATAAACAAACAAGACTGTACATTCTGCGACGTGATTGTTGTCTGGTGTTTCGTCTATCTTGAACTTATCCTTCCTCATCAGTGCCTGACTGAATTTGAATTTTCAGCCAACTTTGGTCATTGCACCTACACTGGAGTCTTTATCAGCTTTGAGAAATTTTACCTCGGTCATTTACTTCAGTATTTTTACTGCTTGATGTTGTTCTGAATTCAGACGGATCACTGTTGCATTAATGCGGCCAAGGATGAGTGCGAGATATCCACTGGTTTTATCTGTAACTATCCTTCGATGTCAGATGAAGTCGGCGTGAGCTCTTTCAGTTGATCTTGCAGGTTTTTGAATTGTGATTTTGTTTGCAATTGGTTCATCTTCTTTGGAATCTTGCAGTTCCAACTCAGAGAGAAAACACCGGGTTCACGTTGACTGAGTGAAATTTAAGCTAGGTTGTGTATCTGTTTCCCTCTCGGCATGGACATGATATGCGACTGGGGTAGTGGGCCTTACAATTGTTCCCAGATTTCTCTTTGCTTTTCTTGATTGCTGCTCGTGAGAAGTTCTCATATTTATTGTGCTAAATCACATTGCGTTGCCGTAGGAGAGAGGAAAATCCCTGTAATGTTGCAAGGTATTTGTTTAACCCGCTCTCTGTAGTTTAGGTATGAGAGGTGACCATCCGTAACAAAGTCTGAATGTTAATTTTCAACCTCTCTATCGACAATGCCTTCGTGAATCGTTTTGGGAATTGCCCGGATCGAATACATTCCTCCTGCCAAATACCCAGATGATCATTCTGAATCAATGTGAATCTAGTTGGATGCAGCATTCTACCTCACATCAGTTCACCTGCAGTTGGGATGAGATTAACATGGGCCGAACAGATGGGAGACATTCACAAAGGATATCAGAACCTATTCCCAAGAGGTTGGCCAAGCCATTGTCACAAAGCAGTCAGTAATTATCCCGATCGTTGCCCGGGATCATCAGTCGCGTAACAACCAGACCCCGTTGATCCCATTTCATATTTCAAACTCTTGTTACACAAACTGACAGGAATATTTTAGCCTTCAGTGAAACAATGCTAATCCGATTACGTAACCCTACTCTTTGTATACAAGAGCTATTAACACATACTTTGTGTTTGCCATGGGAACAACGTCAATTTTTCGTCGCACTGAATTTAACCTATGTGCCCATTCACTGCAGGTTATAACTGAGCATCATATAACCTACAACTTAATTTACGTAAGCGGTTGCGAAGATTAATGTAACTGGACTTATGCAAACGAACTGAATTTCATCGTAGTCGAATCATCAGATAGTTCGAGCTTGATTCTATAACGTTTCATACCACAAGACTTTCTCCGTCATTTCAAGGCAATTTGCTGGAAGCCAGACCAACCAACTGAGTAAGTGAGAAATGTGGCATCTGCTTGCAACTGCCGAAGGACTTCAAGGCAAATACTTACGGTCCCGAATCTGAAAACGAAAACTCATTGTCTACCGTCTTAGAATCATTCAACTTATATATAACAGTAAAAGAATCAAGAGATAGAAACATACACTCACTTATATTCTGGTGAGTAATTTGGGCTAGAAGCACGTTTGTCACAGGATAACATGTAAACAGGTCTCTTTGTGAAATGAGCGATTCCGCCATCGCTAGTAAACGTATGTTTAAGACCCTAGGGAAATAGTTTTGCATGGAGCACAAACGAGGTCTTCTGAGGCAAAACAAATGAGGAAAGCGAATGAAAACTATCTCCAATCTCTGCATTTGCTGGTAATGAGTGCAATATTTCATAAGTACGATTACTCCCACAGTTGACTCGCCCGGATACGCATAAATAGAGTCAACTTAATTGGTCGCATGAACCGCACTTTCCGAGATTAGGAAGTCGAGGAGCCGATCTTCCATCGTTTTGGTGTCTCTCTTGTAGGTTATTCAGATAATGGTTAGGTGCCACAACTGATTTTTCATGTTTCTTACCTCTTCCATTTCGGTACTCGCCTGAATTGCCTAGAACAGGTTCAGAGACAAAAGCAACGGACATTAAATGTTAATATTGCTCACAAATGTTAGATGGAAATTTTGATCTTTTTCGATTAGCATCTTCTGTTGGTTGACTCTTATTGCTAGGCAATCCCAAAACTGATTCACCAGCTCACAGCCATAATACATCATTTAGCCTATGCTAATAATTTGTGTTAATATACACACGGATTTTCAGCGCAAACGGATCGATTGGATTTAGCCCGCTCTACAACGACAAAATTTACGGGCTTCAGTTGTCACTCAGTTAGATGCCAAAACCTCTGGAGCAGCAAGTTTAAAATATTGGAAGAAAAGAATGAGTTTTTCAACAGGAATGAGGCGCGTTTCCCTGTGAAATGCGAAAAATACCAACTTCCTTTCATCAGTTCAGTTATTTTTGTTCACGGGGCAAATTTCAGGATGTCCCGTGTAGTCCTTACCTTCCTCATTTAGTGGCTTTCTATTCTTTATAATCATGATTGAATTCTGCTTAGATGACACCAAGTAAGATATGCTGTCTTCCCTCAAAAGCTGTTACCTGCTTTTGGTGACATGTCTATCTGACTAATGCAATAAGGACTGGCCTGAAATACATCCACTGTGGTACTAAGTAATATTGGAGGCGTAGCTGAGTTGCGAGATTCTCACACAGAATGGGAATGGGAATTCGTGATGAATTATCCTAAGAAAACATTACTGCATTAGCGTGGATTTACAGAATTACGGTGGAGTGGCAAAAACACTGTAGCCTATCTCTGTACATGTCAGTCGCACACATTGCAGAGCTGTCCTTTCCTTCCTGTGCTTCGATTTTAATCAGCGACCCAACACTGAGCTCCCCCAATAAACGATTGAAGTAAGCTGATAAGGTTACTTCCTGTCAATCCGTACCTTGGTCTGAAACCTTCTAGCAACTTTTCCACTATTTGCTACCGTTCCGTCACTTCTGGTAAAACCCATAAGTTACCGAACTGAACTGAGCTTTTGTTTATTTTTTCCACATGGGCTTTTCCATGTGCTCATTCTTTTATGCCTAAAGAACCACAGATTAAGGCAGATCCCTAAAGACACCAGGGGTCATGGCCGATAGAATTTTGAGGTGGTCATCTCATACATCTAACTGAAAGGGTGAACTCCGAGGGTTTTCCTTCACACAAAAAGAATTCGAGGTCGAAGAAAGCAAGATTTCCTTCTTTCCCAACCATGTAGTTTCCTGGAATTTTATTCTTCCCTATGTTGTTTGGTGGTTTACTAAAGGAGGATTTCAAAATTGCAAGTTGGCTTTCGGTTATTAGTACTGGTAAATCATTCATAAAACAGTAAGAATCATCTGGAATCTTGTGATAAGCATTTGACAGTGTGTAAACAATTTACAGAGAACAGTCTTTTGGACACATCATTCTTTGTGGAGTGATTTTTCGGAATCCCCTTTTCGTATCTTTGCACGTTTTTCTTGCCGTTTTAAATCTTTCCGCTTGAATATCCACGTCAACTGGACTTCTTATTTAGGCTAAATCCGAGCTAACCAGAAACGAGCCCCAGTTGAATTTCTCATCAACCGTTTACAAGAACACTATTGCGTTTACGAGTTTCGCATATTAGGATGAGAGGATTAATACGATCATTTTTCAACGGGCAACCATGCATATAAGAATATATCCTTAAATTCGTTCTGTTAACTATCCACTGGCGTGTTAGTTTTACCCCTTCCCTGTAAGTCTCCCATAAGTCGTGGAATATTTGAATCGAGCTGGCTAGCACACTTCGCCGAACGGTGTTTGGACGTCTGTACCAAGATCATATGAACCTTCCACAATATTTCGACTTTGCCAATCAAAAAGTGAGGGTCACAATAACCAGTAAAGTATTTACCGAATAGGAATTTCAAACTGAATCAAAGAGGAGCATAGCCTGACTTGTAGTGGATATTTGTCAGGCGAAAATACCACACAAGCAAGCGTCGGCCGCGAGAGTAACGGATCTTGAATCGTCTTATCCATCCTCCGCGCACAAACACAAGTGCGATGATACCACAGCTCCTACACCGATCGATAAACTGAGTGAGAAATTCGATTGCAAAAGTCATTTGTTTAATTTTTCCGACATTTCTAGGGTTTGGGGAGCCGCAAATAACCAGCCTGAATGCAGAGTTGACCGTTGAATGGTGGGATGGTGGCAGGAATGATCCCACGGTGATTGCACAGGTCCAGGAAACAAGGTATTTCGTTGCATGTGGCAAAGCACGACAAAAATTTACTTTTGAGATGACCATTTTTGACTGTTCCCTTCCTGCCAGTTTTCGGGATGGTGGTCTGACCATTATTATTTTCAACTTATACTAAATCGCTTGCATCAGCTATGTCCAGCATTACGCTTAAACGTGACTGGACGGGTAACGGATTGTAACCGCTAACTTGTCGACAGTGAGCGTTTAGGTAACAGGGGTCCGTCGACTGGTACTTTTGATTCGCATCGGCACTGGGTCGTATAGCTGTAGCCCTTCCTCAAATGGCTTTATTAGTTGTAAGCTACTGTGACAAATTCAACCAACCAAATTACCCGAAACGATGTGTTCTGTATTGAATGTGAAACAGTGAAAAGACGATGTACACACTGACCGTATAGAAATAGGACGACCTAAGCCATTTTTCGTGGGCGGAAATCACGTTGTGCTGATGAATTACTCTGCAATCAACCAACCATGTTTCAGCCTTATTTTATCAGCTTGTTTACACTCCAGATTCGGTGAGTCTAGTCCCGGAATATTCCACCCCTTTCTTATCAGCTTTCGCATTCGATCGATGGCTGTACCCATTTTGAAAGTAGTTTTTACTTTTACTGGATTCAATTCTATTGAGAAAGAAAAAACTTTTCTCATGATATGAGACATCCACAACGATTGTGTGAAACTGGACTTGATTGAGCTATCTGGTTTCAACTGAGAAGGTATTCGAGAGAATGCTGAAACCAGACACTGTTCTACTGGGTCATGTGCTGATGTCGCTCATGACCGTAGTTGGTCTGATCGCGAACACGGTTGGAATTGTGTCGACCTATCGCGTTCACATCGGATTTCCTACAACCCGCCTGCTTATTCGGATGCAGTTTGTTTGGGATGCACTCGGACTCATTGTGCTCGTCTTCTATTGGATTTCGTATCAGATCGATATTCCTTTAGAAATTCTGAAGGATTCTATTTTCACTTATGTTTGGTCAAGCTATTTCGTGACTGCTTTTCCTATTGGACTAAGCGGGGTAAATATGGCGCTGTTGGCAGTCGATCGGTATTTGGCGGTTGTCTGGTTTCGAATCTACCGCCGAGACTCGAAATCCTATCGAATCACTCTACTGGTAACGCTGTCGATATGGACATTTCTGGTAACGGCACCAGCTATTATTCTGGGCTACGTCATGGCACATGAAGACCAGATCGGATTGGAAGCGGTTCGCATCTTTCGAAAGGTGCACTCATTCTATGTGGTCCTGTTATCATTCCTCGCTCCGTCCATAGTGGTTTGTGCAGCGCAAGTCCACATTCTTCTCTTAATTCGGGGGAGGAGAAATGGCCCGCAAACACGGTTCACTTGTAGAGAGCGTGCATATCGTTCAAAGGAGATTCCAGTTGACGAAAATGTGAGGGCTCTGTCAAAATCACTCATTTTAATGATGATTGCATTTTTCGTGATCAGGTTCCCTTTATATTTGGGGTATGTTTTGGCTCAGTTCGGCTTTATTCCACTAATGACCACGATCAACTGGAAAACGGACATGCTTTTATCCATCCCAGTAAACTTTTGTCTCAATCCATTTCTATTATTGTTTACAACCACGGGTTACCGTAAGTGGTTGACTGGAAATGTGAAAAAAGTGGTAGCAACCATTCTTGGATGTGCGTTCTGCAAGTCATGTAATCTGTCCTAATAGTTAGATGATATTTTACTCAAGCGCTGCTAGGACAGATTTGGCATTCGCGTGCTTTGCCGTTGTTTCCACTTGAATTACTATCCACGCACTTTGTACTTTGTACTTTAATATAAGTTAGTTTGTTTGCACTTGCTTTTTATTTAGCAATTTGAGAATAATCATATATTCTTCATTGAAAGTCGGTATTCAGCTAGGCTTAACCAAGGGCCTTCAAATAAATACTTGATGTTCTTTTCGCATGTCGGATGGAAAGCAGGCGCTGATTGAGATGTAAATTTCTAGACTCAGAAATTTGCAGTACAGTAAGGTGCTTCCCGGTGAACTAATTAGACTGTTCGTACCTGTGCGGATATCTGGACATCGGCTACATGGAGTATGTCACTTTTGACATCCTGAAAAGTTCGAGTTCGAGTGACCATCAACTGTCCACAAATTAAAATGACCGTAATTTTGCCTGTAACCGGATTTCACGGAAGCTCAAACGATGCTACTTGCTGATGCTATGATGAACTACATAGATATTTGGAAAATGACAACGTTTTAGGGAGAATTTCGAGTGCAGTATGATCGAGGCTACAGCGTACTTATGTGCCGTTGTACATATATATATATATATATATAGCCATGTATATAAAGGCTTTCATCAATATATACTTATAAATATGTATGTATGATCAAATAGCCCTGGTCTGTTGCACTTTGGACGATACAGGACCATCGTGTCCAAAGAGAGTGCCTAATAATGAAACCCGTCTTCTTCGTCCAACGCTTCCTGGGCAGGGAAAATTGGACTAGGCCACAGACGAAATTGCTTATATTTAGCGGCTGTTTATTTGGCAAGCATAAATCCGGCTTTTTCACGGGTAACCAAAAACTTCCTAATCGCTCCTTTTTCTACAGCCTGCAGCTTTGCTTGGTACTATCTCGTTATGCATCTGATGCAACTGACATTAGGGCGAATAATCTCCAAAATTCCTAGTTGTTCTCACATCGGACATTTTGTTCACTGCCCGAATGGCGATGTACATTCTCGTACAGACTTTTGCGTACGTAGTACAAATCAGTTAAGGAGTAGTCAGTTTGTGAATCAGAAAGTTAGCGGCTGCTTACAACCGAAAGGCAACAAGATGGAAATCAAGTTACTGCTTTATCCACTTGGGGCTTGCAAAAGCGAATTACTTTGACATACAAAGAAAAACAACTGTAATCGACATTTTCACTTTTTCTGTTTACTCAGTTGCAGAAATCTCTGTGGTTTTTTAGCCCAAAGAGTTCGATAATGTAAGATTTGGGCCTATGCACTTGTAATATGACAGAGCTGATTGCTTTGTCAGCATTACACCATTTAAGTCTGTCGGCTGCTGTTTCAAATCTTTCTGCCATCGGCAAAGCTGCACATTTGACAGCCCATCGCTGGCAGTGACCATATTCCGCAATTAGTAGTGATACACTTAGTGGTTTTATTAATGCAGGATACGAAATATAAAGTGCTAATTGACCTTATTAACTCTGTCCGAGTTGTTAGGTTTCTTGAGAAGAAACTTTTCAATTACCGAAAACAGTTTATCCTTAGGGAACTTTTAGGTATCCGAAAGACACCACGTATGGTCGTCAGCTGTTCAGTAGATGACCAAGGTTGTATTTTGCTTAAAAATAGTAAAAACGAATTTGAATGCACGAAAAATACAACCGTTTTAATTTTTCCACCTTGTGAAAACCATTTGATTCCACATGAATCAAGAAAGTGCCGATGACATCAATTCCAGCACTGATAAGCCGAAGAGCATTCCAAACAAACACAGGATCTCTCGGTTGTTATATTTTGTCGAAACACAGGAAAGCAAGTTTTGCCAGCTTTATTCCAGATGACTTGGGCTTGAATTTACAGGTTTAAATTCTGCACATGCTGATAGTATTCAACATGAAAAGCAATAGAGCATTCTAATAGGAATCATCACCTAAAACCCTATCAATCACTACAGCACACGCTGCTGACTGACGGGTATACGTGGTCATTTCTTCGTGTGTGCGGACTAGGTAGGAAGCGTGACAAAGTCATCCAGAACCTAGCAAAATTGGAGCACTAACCATTGGGACATGGAACCACTTCCCTGATATGAGCATGTTTAAGCGGGCGTTAAGCAGGTACATGCTGCTTAGCTTTACGTGGATCTGAAGCAAGGCATGCTCTCAGCGGGTCATGGTGAACTAACATTTGCCGTTCGCATTGCTGATAGTTTTCGTTCTCCTCTGATTTTACGATGTGAGAACCACTCCGACTTTTTTCACGAGGCGACGAAATCTGGACGTTCAGTTATCGCTTATTTTTCAGAGGTCGTTCATGGTTCTCTTAACGGATTCATTTGTCTCCGAGACACCATTCAGCAAACGTTCTCAAGCATTCAGTGTTCACGCCATGTGTGATATTTTGTATTCAGTGCTCATTTGTGTTTAATTCAAGGCAAGTGAAGTAAAAGTAAGGGGAGATGCAACGCTGGAAGAGGAATTCTAGAGCATTAAAATATGTACATTTACCACCTGGGGCTGAATTTATAGTCAGAAAGACTGTATCTGCCACTATATGTACCATTTAACGTTCCAGGGCGTTCACATAGCCCATTTATAGGAAATCCTAACTTCATTCTGTTCATTCATAGCCCATCATAAGAAGTGATTGCGAAATAATAGCATGGCTCCACTTCTGTTCGTTTCTGGACCTCGTAATGAGGAGCCTCAGTACCGTGCATTACTCTTCACTTCGATCCGGATAAGAAACTGTAATTCGACAGTCAATATGTTGTGGTCAGCTACGAGCCGCGATGGTTGTTCTGCAATGCAGCTAGTGCACTTTTGCCCATGCATCATAAAAACAGAGATATATGGACAATAACATAAAAGCAACATAACCTCTAATCCGGAACGATGGCTTTCACGATGTTCCAGCTTGCTTCTCTCTTGAAAAACTAGTCACTGCGCTCCAGACGTTTTCCTATACGATTTCACCTATAACAGGGTTATTATTCGGACTACGGGTTTCCTCATTCCATATTATTTTTTACCCGGAGAATCCGAGTCCCCCGAGTGGTATGGCGACTGGTGTATTCGCGCCCTCTGCGTGATGCTGTCAGTACACTAATGCTGAGTCAACTAGCTCGTTCCTATCTTCCAACGGTGTTTCGTTCAAACTAGGCAATAAAACACATACAAGAATCACAAACACCTAGCAGAATAGGTTCATGCACTGAGAACGCAACTGTAGCTGGATACCAGATCCAGGGAGCTGGAAGTCATGTTAGAGTTTATTTGCAAGCATTCCTATAGATATGAGCTGATTACCTAGATATGCGCATGACTCGGGGAGTAGAGCTGAGCCAGTGAGCTTTGCGGAATGCTTGTTTCCTGCTGTTCTGAATGATCATGGTTTCGTTTGCTTAATCGTGTGTGGGGGACAAAGCAAACCTGTTTCACTCGACTTATATGTTGACTCAAAGCAAAACACACAAGAAATTCGATGCGTTCGCTTCTCGATTTGCTCACTTTCTTGGTCTCCCTTTTTCTCCTACCCAAGTGCTGTGTTCTCTGAACGTATGCAGACCATCCCATCATGACGGTGTGCCGGGTATGGACAATAAAAATATGTGGCCTCGTGTTGTTCCCTTATTTGGACCATCAATTTGCTTTTCTCTTCAACTGTTTACCTTTTCCGTCTCATTGGGAACACCGCGTTACTTCCTAAATACGGTCATCCTCATAATGTAAAGATCTATTGTCCAACTACCACACTTACTATTTCGACAGTATTGGTATTCGTCATATTCGACCAAGAGCATGCGTTCCACGAATTTGAGGGACCACTCATTGACCTCGAAAACCGTTTGGGGTTAGTTTGTTTCATCCGTGATCTGCTTAAACTCCTCTCGAAATTTTGTTCTGCTGGATCTAATCATACCTTGTTCAAGAGGGTTCTACATTTAACAGAGCTTCTTTATGTATCCTAAAATTTGGATTTTCTGCTCACCTTTTGAATTTACTTTGACGCGAAAACAAAGATAACAAAATCGAAACACTTAATCAATGAGAATAGAAACGGCAAGAAGAAAGATGCCGATGATACCACGGAAGGCGATAAAAAAGCAGTGACAAGAACAAGAACAAGGACAAAATAAGCAACGACAGAGACAACACCAAAGTTCAAATGCCAGTCCGTTTTCTCCTGTCAATATTCCTCCAAGTGAATAGATATCAATCAACTCACTGTGAGATAGAACACTGAATTCATAATCATCTCGTGTCAGATCCTGGAAACCCTAGTGATTTGACTGGTAAGGTAAACATGGCAGGGCGGAACACTAAAGTTTTGGTGAATTTCAGAAAACAAGAAATTCTTTTTGCTATTGCGAAATGAAGAGCCCCAGTCTACCTCTACAACGACATTTCAACTGCACTGGTGCCCTTCTGCACTCAGTGTATCGCGAATGCGCTGAAGATAGAACAAGCGAGTTATCACCGCAGTTATAACTTGTCGGTATTCTTGCTTCTCTTGTAGCTATTCTATATCGTACTGGACAGAATTTAAGCAAGCTGTTAAGTGCAGTTCAGCCCCGAATAGCTTCCACTTAAACATCAAGAAGTAACTGTTGGATTGTGGTTTCGTTTTTGGCTAAAGTATAAACGTGACAGGCTAAATGAAATGAAATTAAATTAAGTTAAGCCAGATCATGTAAACTCCCAAGGCACCAATTTTGAAGTAAACATTCAGCCGTCACAAACCAATTAACACATCCTTAAAGTAAATGTGGTAATGCATCCATTATACGGACTGACTGAGTAAACTGGTCTTTAGGTTGCCATACTGCACATCTGGATTGACTTGAAAATCTCGGTAAGCACGAAAAGGCAGAATGATTATATTCTTTGGTAGTTGGACGTAGATGTCTGTAACCGAACGGTTTAAAATAACAAGTAATATATTTAATTAGGTACTTGGGAGTATTGCGAGTAAAATCGGCCTTGATTTTTGAGACCACATCTTGACAAGGCCTATTATGTTGCACAATGGCAACTTGAGGGGATCTTTGACAGGGTATGGCATCACAAGGGAATATGAATTCAATAGATCTAGAAACTAATTTGAATTCACTTGACGAAGAACACGGTAAAATAAGGGAGAAGTGTTAAATCCAGACGTGAAGTAAAACGAGAAAATAAAACATGCGATAAGAATTTTCGGTACTGAACGGCATTTCAGGGGGATGCACAAAAGCGATAATTATGAGACTATGGTAAAAATGCCTTTTACATGGTGCGACCTTGTAAGTCATCGGTCCAGAAGCCAAATATTCCCTTGTGAATCCTTGCTGGTCTGGCTGTTCTGCACAAACCAATATTTGATTTCAGGAGTCATTAAAAACGGAGTTTTTGAAATCCTTTTTGAAAGAGAATGGGACAGTGCTGGCTTTACGAACAACGATGGACAAATTGTGTAGGCGATCTTCCAGAAGTTTCTGTGATGCCATTTCACTAACCGAGAAAGTGGGATAACAAGATTAAGGTAAACCAAACAAAAAATCTGCCCATTTGATTAGGAGATTTTCGTCACGGTGGGGCTGAAAGGTTAGAAAGCCGAAATAGAAATAGTGTTAAAATGATACCTTGAGGGATACCAAGAGCTGCTCCAGTTTAATGGATAAAGTATTACCGACTGCAGAATTCATAAAAAATAGAGAAATAAGGAGAAAATCGATATCCAAATGGGAGAGAAAGGAGTGCAGCTCACGCACCTGGACACGCAAATTCGTTCGGCAAAAACACGCCTGCATTGTTTCAGAAACGACCAGAAATCGATATCGATCAACAACAGTCAGTTCAAACTTCTGTTCGGAGGAGGAAATAGTTAAGGATGGCTTTGTCGGTGGGCCTTCTCCTCGGACGTTCGAGGGTTGGTAGCAGTCTGGAAGAGAGTCTCATGGGTTCAGATCATACAACCTCTGATACTATTTCAGTCTCAGTACACAACCTTAGCGGGACTGTAAACGGTAAAAAAGATTAAAATGACTAGTTAGCTGATCCCAAGACGAAGATGTCACTCTTGAAGAATGTGAACAAATTCAGTTTGGTCAGGCATTCTGTTTAAAGTAAATATGTATTTAAATTTACAATCAGCGGCAATGAAATCAATGTGTATAGATGCCTACGTCAGAGGTCTCTAATGACCGGTGATATTTGATGACACCACTGGTGCGAGCGATGCCCGAGACAATCCCTAAGTTCAGCATATTCATGTCCATGTTTCTATAAAACCACGTTCCTTGGGATGAGATTAGAGATACATGAGAATATTCGTGAGGTCTGAAGACAACAATACTTTAATCAATGTGGAAGGGATATAATCAGTAAACCTCACTAGAGGACACGTTGTGTTTAGGTCATTCATTAAGGGGAGCCCAGTCGCTCGATCCGCTTTTTCCAAGGTCACTACTAGGTTTTTAGAATATTTTCTTCCATTTGATGCAGGCCACATTTCCGGAAGAAATCAAGCAGCGAGTTAAAGTTCATCCCCTGAAGGAATTTCAAAAAGCAGTGGGATTTCTTCATTGGTTACTTTAAACAACCTCCATCACTCTTTTCAGCAGCGTAAACACATGCTTCAAAATGCAAACATTTATGGTAAGGGGAGCACACAAACAACGGGTTATCATAACATACGGAATTGATCAAGGTGTGAAATGATTCCGAACCCAGTGGGATTAGAATGCTTGCACGGACGACGCTCACGCCTCGGCATCACCTTTAACCTGTCAGCTGTGCTACGAGACCAAGCAGAATCAAGGAATTTTCCGTGAATTGGTCGAATACTTGTGACCATGTCACTCAGCTGGTGAAGCATACCAGTCACCGGGGCGTTGGGACCATTCATGTTTACATTTCTCTCTTACCGACTGTCGATCGCTGGTGTTCGGGTAGTCGCATGGGTGATTTAACTGCCAAACTATATTCCATGGTACATTTGGGAAACTGGAAATGAATAGCAACGCGAGCAGAACTTTGTCCAAATCATTCTCATGTCAGTCAAGACTCACATAGCGGGATTTCTATATTTCAGATGCGGATGTTCTATCAGAAGGATTGTAGAGGGTTAGCTGCTTCAAATACGCAGTACTTCTATAGTTATGCTATTAACAAGCCATCTCAAACTGATCAGGTTTTCAGGGTAACGATATCAGGCAAACGAAGATAGGATCATTTGGACCAGGTAACACATAGCTTAAAAGGGCAAGGCACCAAAGGAACCGGATGTGATATTCACTATCTATCCACATTTGAGCAATATTGATCGTCTTCGGAAGTCTGTTAACATTGGGGAAAATGAGTGGAAATTCAATGGCACATTGTCCGGCCCGTTGGTTCCATGTTGGTTTAGCTGCAATTTGACAAAAGAGAAGCGGACAGTTTTTGAGCTTACTACCTGACTAGTTATTTGCACCCAAAATCACATATCATGTCGCGATATTTCACACAAGTTGCAAGTCACTTCCCATTTGGGCGCACAGTCGCATTCCCCAACAGTGAAGCAACTGTTTAACTCAAAGCAAATGATTCTAAGTCTTCCATTAGATGTTTATAATTCACAATAGTTTTTAGGGGATGCAGCACTAATGTCATCGCGATTATGAAGTAGTCAATAGAATATCACAAGTCAAAACAGAAATGGTAAAATTGGCACGTTAGAAGAAAGGGCTGAACGAGAGGGTTGCGAAACCGAACAAATAAAATTAGGTGTGGGCTACAGAAAAGGGATTCCCCTTTTAGGATCAAATAAAACCACAAAGCTCTTTTTTGATATCTCTACCAGCGGTGAACGAGCGTTTAAATGTGAAAGTTTTCGGTCGATGGTCGTTCTACCATTTTAGTAATTTTCTAATAACCTCGACCTCCATTCGTTAAAAATACGTACAGCATGGCATTTTCACCAACAGAAACTTATATTGGGAAAATTACCAAAAAATTTCTTTGTAGAATGCGACTGGGGATATTAGAAACTGATTACCTCGAAATTGGACAGACCTTGCTCCACTCTGTTTACAACAGCCTTTTTTACAACAGGGCACGATGAACGACGGTTATCGTCTATTTAGTCACAGGTCTACAGTAAATTCAAATTGATTTTAAATTTTTCTCTATCAGTGGCAACATATTCACACAAATGTTCGTGTCAGCAAAGCGAGCGATTCGTGTTCGGAGCACAAAATTCCCCCTTCATCCACTGAGAAACACGAAAGTTTTCCGGTGTAAGTAGAGCGATGCTGAGGATATGAGAACAATGACAATATGTGGCCAATTGATGATAAATTCTGTCCCACTTCTTGCGAGCTGCAATTTGATGAACAAATAAGAAATCGGAACTTTGACGAATGTCATACAGGGAGTAAAAGTCGCACCCAAAATCATGTGATTTCCGTACGCAGATTTATAAAATGCGTTTCTACCAGGACAAACATATGTTTGAGTAATTTAGGGCTAACGGTAAATAGGCGTTTACTTCTATCCCCTTTAGAGTTCAGTGTCAGCTTTTTAAGGCGGCATTCTATACAACTTTTCAGAACAAACGAGTAACACCTGACTTAACCGCCAGCTTTGATCTAGCGGACCTCAAGGACACCTTCGAACAGTTTAGCACTTTGAAAACTATTTGTTTGAAGGAGCTTAAGTAAGCTAACCATCTAAACTTATTATGATGCTTCCGGAATGGTGAAACAACAATTCTGCCATGGCGGTCTGTCATCTGCAAACTCAGATCCTGAGAGATTTTCATGTGACTCGTATGTTCCAATTATCATGTCTTATATTTGTCAGTATCTGCTTGTTCGCCGGAAACGGTGATTAAAGGGCTCTTTGAATGACATGAGCAACGTTTTTGGAAAACATTTCGATTAAAAACGGCTACATAAATGAAAATGAACAAATTCTTTCATTGTACATATGCTGCTTTTGTAAAAATACTTCAAACATAACACTACTTATTTATAAAACTTATTGTACCAAGGCCACAAGATGACAGTATCACGAAAGTTGGAATTTTTAACAAGTCCCCATGCATAAAAGATGGCCAAGCAACCTAGTTCTCAGTGACAGTAATTTGTGTTGATGACTCAAATGTTGCAGAATTTATCCAGTCTTTGGATTATGGGTTTACATAAAAATTGGTACATTGAACTAGCCAATTTTGTGTTCAAATCCCATGGAAATCCGCTCTCGGCTGTAACCAAGGTCCTCAACCGAACATCCCGCTACTTGATATAATAACACACCGTTCGATTCTGTCAGCAAATACTTCCGACTTTGTTAATGGGGCATTTATTCTTCTAATGACAACTGAATTGTGATAAAGATGTTGGCAAACTGAGCATACACAGCGAGGAAGGTCGATCTCAAGCCACATAAAACTAGTTTTGAGCATATAAAACAATCATTTATCTCATCAGTATATTTTAATATAGGTCACCGGTGGTGATCGGAATGCCAACAGAATACAGACCATACTATTTGTAATTGGTTCAGAACGGACTGCAACTGTCAGTTGCAGTTGACTATTTTATTGATTTCCAAAGGGCAACATAAAGAGATCAAAGTTGCTTAGCGGTTATCCACATCACGTATGGTTTGATCATTTCTGATTATGCTGCCGCATTGCTTGCAGTAACGGATTATGTTTGCATAATGGTGCAGATTTGAGATAGCAGTCATTAACGAGACCAAACCAATCGCTAGGTTTGATATTAAGCTTAATATTCATGGACCAGGTCTAATCTCTTCCCGAGTTCTGTTTTCCCAAACAGAAAACAACGAATCCCAAATCGCTACCACACTTTCCTCACAGTGTTCCTAATCCAATCATCCTGCCTGCACAGTGAGTAAAATACAAAGAGCTCCGGAGATACCGCATTTACCTAACAGCGATTAACAATAGGTTAAGTTGTCGTAATAAAGCTCATTCGTATTCGCAGAACCATTTGCAGTACCCATCCCCATCAGCATACTCAAATCGTCATGGTACACGGTGAATTTAAATTATTTGTATAAACCAAGATCATTGGTTAACTGAATGATGCGAATGCAAAAAGGGATAGACAGTTTATGAGAGTGACATGACACTGCACGATTTCCATTTTACTACCGTATCTGTAATGAATAAACAGACAAAATCGTGGAATTTTGACCTAAACGTCCAAATTCAAAGAACGACACAAAGTGGCATTCCCGTGTGCGACACATGCCAAGTTGCAATTCTCTTCTTGAAGTCGTTCACGAAGTTTTGGGGTAACTAACTAAAGTGATGTTAAACAGCATCGAGAGTAGAGTTCTTTCAATAGCATTACCACTATAAGCATGAATGCCAAAATATATCGAAATTGATGACAACTGTTTATCAACTCGAACCAATCAGTTTGTGGAGAGGAAAGATCGATTCCTGTGGACTATTTAACTATACTCACAAGCACAAAATCAAAAGCAAAAGTGCCGATCAGCCAGCGCAGATGAGATGGAGAAGTAAAATGGAGCCTAGATACAACATCCGAATGAAATCTGTTCGCAATACGTGAGAGGACGGCAATCAAAAGAAATTTAAAGTACAGTCCTTGTACGGATTTGTTACTGGAAACGACAAGCCTCATAGGAATCAGGTTAAAGTTCAGCATATTTAATGACAGCTAATGGATTATTTTTGGTGGCCCGTGGATTGGGTTTGCCGCGACATTTGTTGCCGTATTAAGTCAAGTTTATTGAGGCTGTTTCTTTTGTTTTTCGCAAATAAGTGCACAAATTTCTTTCAAATTTGGCCAGTTTTCTGAATTTTCACTGTGATCATTCTCATTCTATTCCTACTCGGTGAACGACGGTCACAAATTTAAGCCTGATCGATCCTTACACACCTCATTTCTAACGCAGTTACCTGTAGATTGAGAGTGTTCCTTCGAGTGAGAGTTAATCATCTACATTCTAACTGATTTGTAATCAGCTTAACATTCTATCTGCAATGTCTGCAGATGTTTTCTATCCCACGCATAATTCATCCATCATTAACTACTTTCCTCGGCACACACCCGTTTTGTTTTATCGTAATAACTTTTCACGAAGGAGACTCCAACATTCCCACGAACGTGTTCGTCGTTAGTTGAAGTTGCTTGACAGTGTCTGTCGTTGACGTGATTTGTTATCAGAACTGGCAATACAAGTGTCCCCAAGGAACCTGGCTGAGGTTTGGTTATTGTTCATTGGTTACTTTGCAGTAAATGTTTCTGCAGTAATTTGGATCTGTCTTTGTTTTGGATTGTATCAAATTGGTCGTTGCTCGAACTTTCGCTCGAGGGGCTTACAAGTAGTGAAAATCTGAATTTCATTCAATCTTTGCGTCCTCTTGAAACACGCCAGTTAGTCCCGTTTGGAACAGAGCACAATGGAGCATGGCTGGTACTGAGTTGTAGGTCACACAAGTGCACACAGAAGTTGCCTGCGAAAACACTGTGAACTGTTTCACCTCACACTAACAACCCATAGCAAGCAATGAATGTGAGTGAAACAACCTATAGAAATGACTGATCGCCTATCCATGATCAGAAACATTTTCTTTTGCGTTGTGTGAAGCACCCGTGATCATATGTTAGCCAGTCCCCGAAGATAACCCCTTTTATAGCTATTCTGGGATTTGCCCATTGGTCCGTCCAGCAAGTCCACTTTCTGCTGCTGAGATAGGCAACAAATTCCTGGAATCAAAACACCAAAAGGAGCCGGGACCCAAAGGGATTTCCCCAGCTCCATATTTTCCCGGTTGGACCAAAATAGTTGTAGAATTTCAAGATTTATTCTGGAATTTCTGGTTTTTCGGGTAAGTCCTTCAAAGTGTGGAAGTCGATCTTCATCTCGATCTTTGCGAAGGTCTTGCGCATTGGCTGTGGTAATCGGGGGGGGGACATTAGTCAAGTATTAATAGCCCGAAAGTTGCTGGCATCTGTCATTCTTTAAGACTGTGCAACTAGCTTGAACAATAAACACGGGGAATACGTTAGGCAATCGCGAACGTAACGTTCAAATTTGAATTCTACGACGGCGGCTAGACCGCTGGTTTTACTTCCAAAATCTGACGACTGCTGCATTTTGGAAACTCGTCTAACTATTGAATTACCCATGTCTCCTATGTAGTTTGTAATTCTGAAAATAAAATTACCACTTCGATATAGTCAAGTGCCTATGTCCGCACTCACGCTCCGTGATAGTTAGTTGCTAAAAGGGAGTAACTTTCAGTACCTAGAAATTTGGTCACAATTGACCGTGATGTCGGGAAGATCATATAATGAATTGAGAAACCCGGAGCAGCTTTCGCGAACCTGTTTCAGCCACCACTGACTAGTACTACCGAAGATAAAATCTACTCATAGGGACAGGAGAGCTGTGAAATCATGCCGTCCCATCTGAACTATCATAGGATCATTGCTTTGATCTACCAGACGCACGAACAGTTTGAATATTATTTCAAAGTTCTCGTTCATACATGAAGATTTTTCTCCAAAGAGCACTTGTTCGAATATGACGCAGTGTCCATAGTCAGACAAAGCCTGTGGTCGTGGATTTTACAAAACTGGCTGCACTAATGGTGTTAATTCAAATACATGATTAGTTTGCTCGATTCACCTCTTCGGTCAAACGGCATTCAATGGTGAATGTTCAAGAAGTGACTGCTCGATCTTTTCAGAATTGTATGCTAAATGTTTGATGTCCGAAAACAGTTTACCACTGCGTGTTCACTATGTGCAATGTCGTATCGATCAGAACGGCACTTTCTCACAAACTACTTGCAGTTCACGTTTTTCACGTGAACATAAGAACTCCCTAAGGGTAATAACGCTTCGGTCGTTCTAATATTGCCTCAAGGTAACCAGTAAAGTGTATCCATGGATTTGGTTTGCAATACCGGGATACATCCGTGAGCCGTCTGGTTCGGCACTTCTTACTGGACATTTTGGAGAAAACCTGACGCAGTAGAGTGGGAAGCGTTCTTGGCACCCGAGCCAATGCAATTGGTGTGTTTTGAAGGAAGCCTAATTGCTCACTCATTCATAGGCTTTTAAATTAGCAAAGTGATTATGTTCACGGCAATAAGAATCGCAAGGGTAACACCGTGATAGGGCATCAGAAAAACTGACTAAATATTCAACATCGACTCTGGATGACATACGTGGCTCGACTGTTGGAGAAATGGATGTCTAACAGCAAAGACGGTGTTTGCACATGCTGATAGCACGATGATTCCTTTTTCGAATTTTACCACGAAACCAAAGGGAATCTTACATAAAGAAATTTGGTTGAAGGTGATCCAGGCAGTTGGAAGGAGTCATGTGTAAGAGAATTTACGACTGTAGTACACTATCGAGCGGGTACAGCTTTCAAAGCCAATGCCATTCGACAGCTAACCGTCCGAGAGTTACATGATTCTCAAGATAGAATATTTGAGAGAAAAAATGGAAAATTCGTTTGGTTCACTCATGCGAAGATGGCTTGAAACAAATTGGAACTACAGACCGGAAGCTTCCTAACAAAGATTGAGGAGTAGAAGAAAAAGCAACGCAAATCTGGTCAAGGCAGAGAGCAAATGACCAAGCAAGAGCAACGTCTGGGTAATGTTGTCAATGAAAGGGTGTAAGAACTTCGATGTAAATATTTCCACACTGGATACTGCCGGTAATGGTCAACACCAATAAAAGCAACAACACCCTGATTGGGTTAATCAATTGGTAGGGGAAAACGTCCTTGAAAAAACCGATTATTAGTGACCGCCCTAATTGTCTTGGAGACTATTTGACAAGGGAATACTGACCATAAAAAAGCGATACATTTGAAATTGTTATTGATAGAATGGATAACGATCGAGGAATGATGGAATTGATTTACGGTTAAATGATCGGATAATGAGCAGATGTTTCGCTTTTTAAGAAACGATGCTAACAAGAATTCGATAGTAAACTCTATGGGTCAATCTGGCAGAGAGGATTATGTCGAAGGCCACACCTGTCAAATGAGGCAGCAACTAAACTGAACTGTTTTCCTTGAACTGAAAATTAAGGACAATAAATCGTCATCACATGAAATCCGACCCACAAACGGTGAATTTAATGTAATAAACATAAGCAAGCTCTTCTTTCTACCTAGGAAAATCACATGCGCGCTTCAAGTTAAACAGAAGAAAGACTGGCAATCACTTTTCAATGCTCCCCAGGTTCGGATTGATGCGATCAATCTGGCGTGGCTTTTGCAAGTTGGAACAGTTTTTTTAATCCGTATTTAAGCCGATGGAATTTGGAAAAGGAATTGGTTGAGAAACCTTAGCGAATATCAGACAGATGTTGGGGTGGTGATTATTTGGTCGACCGCTTGACGAAATGTGTGCGAACATCCGGCCTGCGGCATTCTGAAGTTCCAATGGAATCATTTCGGCCGTTTGATAAGGTAGCAGTTACCAGTGGGCTCCGGATTGAAGTCTGGTCGAGTATTCACATATGAATTGGTACAGATAATTTTATTTGATGCAAGATGTTGAAAGTAATGATGCAAGCAGTCGGCTAGTTGCGAATGCGTTATCAGATTTGCAGAATCACGTGGATAGTGACTGGCAAGTCGTACGCAGTTAGTATACTGTCAAAATTCCTGATACGTATTCATGCAACTGAGGTTAAATTTCCCAACGGCCCTAGCAAGAGTTTGTAGTCAGGAATGATATTTATAATCACAACGGTATCAGTCGCATCGTTTCTTTCTACAGGTTTGATTAAAACCATAATCCGTTTCTATATCGCAGATCTCAAAGCACTTGCTCATCGAACTGTAAGAATGTCTCATCCTTATTCGTTAAAAGCAAATAATGGTCAGTGTTTCCAGAATTCGGTCTTGGAAGAGTCGTCTGGTGCTTCAAGCCGAAGTTAATTACGATGCTGAATTACTCCTTCCCGAATGCGATTGCTCAGTCAGTGTCTTCGTACTTGAAGGTGAATGACCTGATTTCGAATGCTGTCATCTACCCTAGTGTCCGCAGCCGGTAACGTTTGTTTGGTAATTGCCGCAAACCGCAGTCGTATACTGATCGAACTGAATGAAATCACCTGATTAGTATGCTTCCAAGCGAGTGATTTTTACTTAGGCTTGAAAGAAACAACATTAAAAATGGAGGTTTGTCGTAAAATACATTTCGCCAACCGTGAAAACTGTACGGAGTCGAAATTAATGCATTCCTCCTTCCTTGTTATCGACTGTCAAACAAAAATGACACTTGAGGCGAGCAAGAGGATTAAGGCTTAGGTATTCCTGTTTGTTTATGCAATTTAGAGCAAGTCATTTGACGCTTCGTGCCCTCATATTATAGTGAATTCTCCATCCAATCACATAGAACATGAAACGAAACATGGTGACACTTGGAACATCTAGTTGTCAACCTTTGAGTGGAGATAAACATTTCGTGATTAAATCACTTTCGGGCATTTCGCGCTTCAACATTTTCGAACTAGATAAGGAATACGGCTGTTGGTGCGGGTAGAGATACAAAACAAGAAACCTAAATGTGGGACTGGGTGAAAAATGTGCGAACTCCTTGGAAGGAACTGAACAATGTCAGCAGATAGTCTTGGATGCTCTGCTGCTTAAAAGCTCAAGACAAATATCAAACTGACTCTGAACAATGTAGTCTCCAAGTGCATCTGTGGTAATGCATCGTCAATGCGTACATTATTTCAGAGGTTCAGCAATAGCGTCACTATCCTTTGTTTCTACTAAGGAGAACACCGTGGAGTAGCGAGACCACGACTACTGGTGAGGAAGTTATTAGGCGGACAATATGTTTACAAAGATCTCCCAGTTTTTCGGAAACAAAAGATAGTTTGAGTTTGACTAATTTAGGAGCACATACTTAGCAGATCTAAATAAGAAACATATTTTTGATAGCTCGATAGCCTTGATAATAGATTCGTTAATAAGTGGAGAAGATCCGAGTGTTGTTTACGAGTGTTATGCTTTGGGAATTACTGAAAGATGAGGTCGTTACTCATGTTAATTCACGGAGAGTTAGTAGCTCTATTAACCCTCACGAAAGCTTCCAATGGAACATTTTCCGGATTTTTAAACAAATCTTACTGGACTAAATAGCAACCTGCTTAAATTAAACCGAAAAGAGCATCAGAGGGTCGAACGCCTTCTGCGAATGCTCTAGATCTGACAACGAGGTGCAAGGAACCAGCTGACTTCAAAAGCTTTAGCTGAATGCATCTGTGTAAGTTACAAGTAAATGATGAAATTGCCCGAACGTTTGAAGAACCAAAGTGTACCGCTTGCGTCGTTTTCAGTTCCTGCACACTCAAAATCACTCACTTTCGAGTGAACTAAGAGGCAGGATGGCAGAGTGTTTTCAGTCGCACATTTGCTTCCAAGAAGACCTCTCCCTTGTTGAACGGCATCGACGTTGGCTGGACAAGCGAAAACTGTCCAATCGCGCTTGGGTTTCCGGAACACGAACTGCCCTAATTCCATGAGTGATTCTGATGCCGGATGTAACGTCTGTTCGACCTACGATTTTGGCCCAAGTTAGCACTGTGGAAACATCCAACTCTGATTTGCCTGAGAGGTCTTATTCTCTCTGCTCCACCAAGAGATTTCCAGGTCCATACAGAATTATGCCTTCTACTGTCCCATGAGTTCGATATCATCCCTAGTTATCACTATCTTCTTCTGGTTACGTCAAATGTTTGGTCAAATTCATAATAAAATATAGGCGCACTGTTAAAACACATAAAGTAGCACCTCCATAATCTTTCAATCCTAAGCATTTCACCTCGAGCAATTCAACTAGTCAGTCAGTGTCAAATTTTTGCCATGTCACGTGTGTTACATATCGGATGAATCAGGATCCACTTAGTGAGCAACTTATGGATTGCATACCCGATTCCTAAGCAAAAGAACACAAATGGATCATGTGCATACTTCTGGATGAATGATCACTTGAATATATGAGGAAATCTACGATTACGAAAAATCTGAAAGTAAAGATCGACTCCTTCTAATACTGAGTTGTGTGGGACTGAAACCAGTACACGAGGAAGGTCGGCTTTCATTTCGGGAAAATAGAGCCAGCCGAGGAAGGGAGTATGTAACGCCCTCATAAAGAACGGAACGTAACTACAGCAGTTACGTTCAAGCCTGACGTGAAAAGTCACGCAGTTCTTCAAACCATGACTGCGCACTGAAGCAGTGCTCATTGACAAGCGGAATTCAGCAATTTGGGCACAGAAATACTGTATTTCCATCTTGGCAGTAAATCCCACAGCTTCACTCCATCTACCCTTCCACTAAATGAATAACAGCATGACTCAGGACGATCGGATGCTGCCGTTATCAAACTGTTAAAATTACGACTTACCTATTTGGCTAGTTGATTGTCGAAGACTAACTTCTATTCTCATTTCATAACTGGAAATGCCAGCAGTCTACTAAACCTCGCGCCCCCGTTGCTCGAACCTTTGCACCGTTTCAGATAAGCGTCAAATAAGATCGCTGAAGGAGTATCGAAAAAACTAGAATACTGTAGTGGAATTCCAGGAAATTTTTCCAAAACCGATTAATTACACGAAGTTCCTGTGATAAACTACCTAGTGCGTTTTCCGTGAGTAGTATTTTGATTAATTTTTTCACTTTGCCTAGCCTGCTTCGACTACTCATTAGTAAACGAAAAATAATTGAAACCTGAATCAGTCGACTGGTTAAATGCCATTTCTGCAGCATGCAGTCTGGAAGCACACGGAATCCCCACGGCTAGCCAGCACGGGGTAAGCACACCACTACTGAACAGTGAATGGCTGTATGGGCGCATCTGTCTGCCTTCGTGTTTCCTCTTTGATGCGGCCACACTAACTGTCCAACATTAAGCTCAACAAAGGCGCGAAAGAATCATTTCCTGGTTGAAATACCGGAAATTCAAAATAAACTATTAATCATAGGCCAGCCAAACCGCATTTGGCTAAAACAGCAGATATAATGTTGCAATGAATGAGAAATAAACAAAGGGATTGAGTTGTACCAATGATGAAGGGATTATAAACAGTACAGCAACATATCCACATAGTGAAACCCCGAATTGAACGGTTCCCAGGTAAGTGATTCTAGAACTACTTCGTGTTTCGATGGTGTGCTCTCGTTACTCCTAACGTATGTGTCATTTCTGCAGTGGATGTGTCTACTACTCTTTCCTGCACAATGTTTTTTCCATCTCAAAGCATAGCAAGTTCGGCACTTTAGCTAAAAACATTCTATTATTCACCCTAACATCTTGTGATGGCAGGCTGACAGAACCTGCAGTATCTGTCCAATTTAATGTTTACGACGGCCCCATTTCCTTCAGGAACAAACCAAAAGAGTCCACCTTGGATAGTGTAGTAATTATGGTTCACTAAGTCAAGATACCTCTGGTGATATTTGCAAGATCACAGATGAGCTAAAATAAATTTTCCGCCAAATTTCGCAATTTGGGAAAGTCGGGTTATTTCATGATGCTCTTGGCATGGCTGATTGACAGATAAATTCGAAATTAGTCCAGAAGTGGCATTCACACGCAAATATTTCGTGTGAATCAAAAAAAGATGTTTCTTCCTAATAATTTTTCACATGCATCCATCACCGAACATCACCAATTGAAGATCGACCATCACAACGAGCTCACAGCTTGACATGGTGTGATGGGTTGCTTGCTTCCATGATCCAACGAGCTATACAGGATGCCTTATCTGAAGCCGGTGAAACCAATCACTGGAAGGTTAATAGATTACTCACTATCGATTCCTAAAAGAATGAAAGCTGTATGTGCTCCATGGTTTCTTTTGAGTTAAGCGATGACATCACATGATAGAATTATTTCATGATAAACTTACATTGGTAATGCGGAGCGTGACAGCCATACACAAGGGACCTTTAGATTTATAGCAACTGAAAAGAGCTTAGTGATACATAGGAAAACGTCAGGGTGCTAAATATAGCGCCCCATCATTCTAAGATCCGATGTTAAGGCAATGTGGCGAAAGCGTTTGTTAAAGCAGTAGAACCGTCAGATTAGGATTGGAATAAGTAGTGTGGTCTCCAAAATCAGGATGGAAGACGAGCTTAATGCATGGTTAATTGGGAAGTAAATACATCGGTTAGAGCCACAGCACCATGTCTTAAAGGAGCTGGGGAAAAACTTTCAGGACCAACCACTGTGGTAATTTTTGTGGTGAACAGAAGGTCGAGCACCTCTTCTCTAGAGAAAATTGTAACTGTCATATCATCATTCTGACTGTAATATTCACCGGTATAAGTGGAAGCAGTGATGAAGAGCACGATTGATGCTGTCAACATCCGATTAAGTCTTTCCCATGCTTTTCGTTTCCTACACAACAGTCGAATGCCTTTCCCATAGGCAATCTCTTTGTGTTGCCACTCAAGAGTGCTGGCAATGTAGTGTTCAAATGGTTGATTTCCCTTTTATAGTTGGAAAAATACACCGGCACGCTTGAGTTATGTACGGATTTGTAGAAGTGCGCCTTGCATCTTCTTAGAGATTTCAGTTTCTGGATGGAGATACGACCATTTGAGACGAATAGTATTCCTAAGGGACAGCCGATATCAAAGATTGCGTTGGCCATCTCTGTGAAATGTTTAACGTTGTCATTGAGCAGAGAGAGGTTCAAAAGAGAAACAGACAGATGCGAGCGAAAGGGATTTCTGAAGAAGAATAAGGTTGTTGTGTGAAAAGAGTTACGAGGCGAACTCGATTTGATTGTTCTAAGAATGGAAAGCTGACCTTAAGTATTATTCGGGCCTTAACAGAAGTAAACAATGATCATCTACCTGGAATTGGAGCACGCAGTTTCAGGAATATAAATTAGGGTGGTTGGCAATAACTATTAAAATGAAAACCGCCTCTGGTAGGAGAAGCGCAGAGATCAGTCAAATCAAAAACAGTCAGTGATAGGGTAAATGCATGATTATAGTCACCTATAATATATGCGGATTATCGAAGAGAGGAACAATAAACACTAGAAAAGAGTCAAGAAACAGATGCGATATTTTGTTGCGAGCTAAAAGGAGCAATGTATAAATTGGTTATGATGGTGCTTGTATGGCAGGAAAACCTAGGATGACACTGTCACGAGACACTCAGTTCCGTTTAGCGAGTAGGTTTAACTATCTTCGAACTTGCCGGACCAGGAGTTCATGTATGTTGCCCCGCCGCCTCCAGCCTGCTTGTACGGAACACTGTCCTGCCGATGGAGCTCTCTATCGACACGAGTGGATTAGCGATAGCCGTGTTCAGCCGCGATTCCTGTATGCAGATGACAAAAGTGTGAACATGGATCGGTGACTGAATTGTGAGGGACGGATACGACATTTTAGTAAACCGAGAGCGGATGTTACTACTCAACAATGACGGAATGGACGTCTTGGTTGGACGGTGCGACTTACAGAGCGCCCGCCCCAGCACGGTGATCTTTTAGTGGAAATAAATCTTTAAGTTCAGCAGCCGTATCCAGACCATGTGATGAACGATAATGTTTTAGTGAAAACAAAAGTAATTACGAGTGATTGCACCGTCGAACGGAGAACACAATGGAACCAAATATCCGACAACAAACAACGAACTAGGATGACACGATTGTAGCGCAGCTCTCAGATGTCCTTATGACCGGTATTTCACAGACTGATCATTAGTTTTTTCTTGCTGGTAATTTCTCGGAAAATTTGAGTTTATCATTGCAGCATCTTCGATCTAACAGTGTTTGACATTCCACTGTCACATTGATAGACCAAGATGTCACTTGATGAATATTTAGCTGACCGTCGTAACATGCAACATCATGCTTGAATTATTTCTAATGTTCATTTTCTGCTTAAGCGACTGACTCCTATCGGCACCCGTCCATTCAAACTCCAGCAGTAACTCATGACTACCAAATAATTCTATGCTGCATCTATCGTCGACGGCAGGATAAATGGGACCCGCACTGCACGTTTGCATCCTAGCTGGGTTGGTAGTGATAAGTATGCTGCTGAGCAGAGTCCTTGGTCTTTTATTCAACCTGTCTCTTCTGTTTCCAACCCTATCCTTTTGCCCCCTCTGCCTACCCCATTAATGCTCCCACTAATTACACACGTCCGATACTTGCAACGTTTGTTGTCAAGTAGGTAGTATGTGGTTTTCAATCTGCTAGCCCACACGGTCTCAAATCCTCGTCAGCCTGTGAATTTCGGTTCTCTTCAATGTTGCGCCAAGTTAATGCAGGCTGATCAACAGTTCATTTGGCTCTACAGCGCGACTTACTTGATTTGATGTCTGGTGCGTGAGTGAAACACGAATTCATGATATCCGAGTAGAGTATATCAACTTACTGCGCCAAATGTCTCGTTCAACGATATTTCCTGCACATTCGGAGGAACGAATCAGCTCCAAGCCTGGGGTCAACGCGATTTAGGAATAGTCATAATTGAGGAATCTGAAGCAGCCTTCTGAGACTCCATTGCCCAGTCAACATCGCTTGTGCACCGTTGATGACCTGCTAAGGAATCAGTCGTGTCGTAAGGGATAGTTAGTTATTAAGCTATTTTTATTATTGTTATCGGATCGCATACGCTCCAACGGAACTGCCCAGTACTGTACATGAGAGACAGACGCATTCTTGTGAATAGACCAATTCGTCACCTTGTTCGGAGAGCATAAGGCCTTAGCATTGTTAGTGGGTAGGCCAGCGAAATTCTTACATGCCTCAGTTTAGAAAACTCGAAGCCTGTTTAAAAGTATAATGGCCGATGTTCTAGTCACGAACAGATTAAGGCAATAACCTATAACCTGACTTGAGCAAGATATTGTTTTCAACACGTCTCGCGTCACACAGCGAACATGGCATTGGAAATTCGAACAGGTGACTGAGATCAGATCGTTCATATCCAGTTAGCTACCGTTGGTGCGGCTTATCTTGCCAGAACTTGTAAGATCGTATCTGGATCTGGACACGTTTACGTCGAATCGATAATCGATGCATATGAGTTGTAAGTGAGTTTTAAATGTTCATTGTCTCACGGGCTTGACGCAACCAATCAAGCTCAGATTGGCCGTCGCACCGCTGTGTGATTTGGCTGTTCGCCACAGCTGCGAATAGAAACTATCCGAGAAGCTAAGAACTCCGGGACGAGCAGCAATGTAGATCAATCAGTGGATCAAATTAAGCCAGACTAATATGCA
>LUCM01000881.1:0-34019 GCA_008360955.1 Fasciolopsis buskii | reverse complement strand
TTCCTCTGTGGTTTAGGAGGAACCCCTAATTTGAACGATGCCCCGCCTCAAAATCTTGATATTGCAGATGAAGAAAACAAGCTTTTAGACATCCTGAAATCCAAAAATGCTACGCAAGATAAAGGAAACGTCAACCTAGAGGCAATAGCAGACTTAGTGAGAGAGGTGATATCCAGTCTCAGGCAGTGGACTTTGAAATCATTCCCGGCCGCAAATGCCGCAGATGAAGAATGCATGATCAACAAAACGTAATTCTGGGAGGCAAAATTAATCAGCGGGATAGAAGGGCTGGCTAAAGTGATTTTGCGAGTGCTTCCCGAAGAATAATTTTCACGATGTTTTGAAGCAGATTTTCAACTGTCTCCTTTTTCAAGGTTCAGTGCGACGAGCTAGTTTTCCAGAGGTAACGCAAATTTCATGGCATCATAATCAAAAGGGATTCTTGAATTATGCAATGAAAGCCATCCCGATTATGCAACAAACACATCGGAAAATTAAACATTTACACTAGACTTCAGTTTAGAAACCGCCCCGCCTGCTGCTGCAGAAAAGACACACGAGGCCAGCTAAAACTCAATTGCGCCCAAGATACAAAGCTGCTCTCGATTCGAAACGCAAAAGCATCGTCTCAAAACCCAAATCTTTAGCCACATTCCATGCTAGCTTACCGCAGCTTCCCCGGCTATAATAAGCACATCAAGTAGGGTGGCTGAGCAAGAAGGATCCTTCTAGAGAAGATCGTGATAGACTTAAAATCTTTGAACTTGCCGTGGACAGTAAATGAGAAGCTTCCCACTGAGGCGAGTATTATTGAGTACCCTCTACCCTAGAAGCCCCTTAAAAAGGCAAAATGAGTCATAAAGTACCAAGTAGACCGTTCCCCCACTACAGTAAATGTGCCACATAATACTAGCATCACGGATGCTCCGGTCACTCCAAAAAGTCAGCCGGTGGAACGATCATCGGGTGTCTTGCTCTCCAGCCTCATATATTCCAAGCTTTCATCATCACCATACCTTGCAGAATCATGGGCCACATCCGTCCGGCCTGCTGCCATCTAGGTATTTCTGTCGCCTTGACTTCTCAGTGCCACTCCCCACAGCTCTAAGCCAGATGTCCATTGCATTCTTGCGTTAACTTCGGGAGTGTAACCAGGCGATGCACCGCGACTACATAGCCCTCAAAGATGCCAGAACGTCAGGTGCCAGCTACGGAGAATCAACTTCTGATAATGTCTCTCGCAAATAATTGGCTTTCTTCTTGCGTCAGCTACTCAAAAATAACCATACCTCGTTTCTCAGTTATTGGGTAAGACTGGAACATATGCAAAACTGAAGAAACTGCGTTGTACTAAGCCGACTCTTTATCCTTTATCCTCCAACTCCCCGACTTTCAACCAGGTAGAATAAATGTTTTGACGCTCAACTTCTATAAATCAAAAAGTACTTTCGGCTGTAGCTTGCAAAACGCAAGTCAATCAGTTGCGTATAAACCTAATCGATATGCCAGCCCGCCCTCGTAAACATTTCGGGATTCAACTCTCTCAGGATTTACTAGTACGTGGTTGATTGCACTGAGATCAACACTGGAAGAACCACGTTAAGTCCTATCTTCAAAGCCATAGACTTAAAACTTGAAAGCGTCCGCCAGATTTGGTGGAGTGCAAAACTCCTCTCTGCTGGGCTTGGTCACAGCAAACGACAAGCGCCAGATCCATTTGGATCATTGGGTGAAAGTGCTCAAATAATCAAATGCTCGTTTGCTTGATCCGTTAAGGGCGTAAAATCACAAGCACTCAGCAACTTTCTGAGCCTCCATTTTAGTCGCAGCTTCCCAAACACAGGTGCCCAGCTTGTCGTCTGGCCTGAAAACATCATCATAAGGGCTGAAGTCAAATTATTCCCAAGGATGCAGGTGTCAGTCTGTGGGAACCGCTGCACCTCCCATGTGACAGATCCCAGCTGCATGCTGAGTTCAAGCTCACAGGTCGCACTCAAGACAAAAGGAAGTCCGTTTCCATCCAAGAAAAATGAAAGGGCCAGAGTTGCCCCACCGTAGAGTGGCTTCGCTTGCTAGTGAAGAAATTAGCAATTGCTGCATTTACCGGCAAATAAATGTATCTAACACGTTCCATCCACATCTAAAACTCAGCTGGATCGACCATAAAGTTTCTGGGCCCGTTAGCTTCAGATTTTAATGTCCACTTTGCGAATTCATATCATTCTTTCCTCCATCCAACTTTGTTAGTCTCCGCCTTGCATCGCCCTCCCGTCAACCCTGGCAAAATGCAAAAGTACGTACGTTGCCTAAACCACTGTGAACAATTTAGACCAACTTCATATTCGAAATCTGATAGCGAGGGCTAATTTCCGATGAGCCATTTGCTTCGGTTCTTTAGTCTTGCGTTAATCGTGCACCTAACTTCTAAAAACGGAGCAGCGGGAGCCTAGCAAAAATCACGGACAAAATATTCTTATCAAAAACCCTGGAAAAATTTTCGGCCGAACAATTAAACAATGCGGTCGGTTGCAAATCCAAAGAAACATGGCTTTCCATCCGTCCCAGGACAGTTTCCTTCGACGCAAATGTCGCATTAGCAACATGTGATGGATGGCCTTACCAAAGTTTATGATTGCGAGTTAATTTTGCACTATTTTAGGAAGTCTCTCGACAGGGCTACCACGCGCCACACGATCGAAGCACATGGGCTCACATTTACTCTATACGACCCACACCGTTTCACATTTAGGATGAGTGACAAAATCCCGAAGCTCTCCCAAATGACCTGACACCCATGAAGGTCAATTTATGGAACTCTATTTTCTGTTTTCTACATCAGACGCCTCCCTCTATTTTGTTTGCCGGAATTGTAGACGACGTGGCAATAACAAGTACGGATGAAAAATCCTCAACCGGTTGCACAAAGATAAACAGTGATCTGATGATTGAAACGCACTCATAAGCGATAGCAAATACGCCTTTCCACGTCGTAAGTTGCCATTCTAGTTATTTTCTGGTTATTGGTTTGTAATTCTGACATCATTCGTTGAGTTTAAATCGTTTTCTTAGACGAAAATTTGGCTTAATTTTCTGAACGGTAAATTTTTGAAAAAATTACCGTTTAATTATTTTGTCAATTTTATGTCTCGACATACGCTGTCACATTCGCAGCGCTGAACGGAACTCAGTATGAAAACTTGTATGATATAAATGACAAATTCAATCATTCTGCTTAGTTGTTTTTAAGGCCTGTCCACTGGGTTATCTTCCCACACGGTTTCATACCCATCAAGGTCATTTTGCTGTTCGGACCTATCGCATGACTCAAGATTTTTTAACGTCACAGTATAACATATTATTTATTCAGGCCAATCATTCTGGGGCTCTTATCTATCGCAGGTTATTATTGGCCCCTCAGTTTATCTTCGGGCTCATTTTGTAGACGCATAGCGTTCTCCCCACTGTTGACGCTCATTTAGTCTCGTGAAGTACCCAAATGTTTCCCTGTTTTACGATACTCCTCAGCATCTCTTTATTAAGAACTGCGCCAGACCGATTACATACGGAATTTCTTCATCACTGTGGTCGCAGCAAATACAAGTTTTTGCCTTCCACAACTGTACTTAGAGTTACTTCCCAAACCTTAAATTTCCATTCGAAATCAAAGTGGCTCTTGATGTCGATCAGCGAGATAAACGTGTCAATGACGGAGTTCGCGTAGCTAACAGTGAAAAAGGCTCCCAGTTTTTTCTTCGTTTGGGAAAAATTAGCCAGTTCTCCTTAGTACTCAATGACCTGCACAGATTTTCGAGAGAAAAGTATCGAACTTAATGGGGAGCGTTACCAATCTGGAGCAAACCATCGCAAATCTTGAACTCCTATCCCAGTCTTTTGATGCTGAACCTCGGCTGGATAGGCAGGATCTGGTGGCCGCTGGAAAATTCCCGGATGTGCTAACTTTTGAAAGATCGGGTAGATAGTTCATGTAAGCTATTGTATTTGACATCCTCGATCCTATTTCCAAGAATGGCCCTAAAGATCAACACTTGGCCGCCTGCTGCATGGCCCACACATCGTACCTAATGACGAGGATAAGTAAGAGGACCCAACGTCATAGTTGTCCTCTCACGCTGCAGTTCCGGAACAAAATTCTAGCAAAATTATCCATCGGCTTGCAAAGAACTGATAATGCAAATACATTTTTTAAAACGCAAAACCAACTGCAGAATAAATACCTTTCCAGAGGGAAGTTGTTGCCCACACCTCAGACGATCCTGTTTATACGCATTAGATTTGCCACCAGCAAACAATGCACGGCACGTTACAGCAAATTCATCGCCTAAAATAACTCTTGTATCGCGGAAAGACTTACCTATTTGACAGCCCAAAAGAAATCCACGGAAGCCGATACCATCCGCGGATTCATTCCCTACGGTTGTAGATCTAGAAATATCGAGCTAGCCTCTCAAATTTCAGCCCCCGCGCAGACGCCCCCACCTAGGCCTTGTTTCGCCCGGTGTAAAACCCCATCCACCCCGCGCCCAATTTACAGTACGGCAGCCAAAGCCAGTTCCTCTAATTCACCGTCATACTCCACGCAGTCCCAACATGCTGCAGGCCCCAAGATGATTGGCGATGTCGTGACCCTCCTTAATAGAATGGGTCCAAGTAAGACACATAACCCTCTTCCACTCCATAAGATCCCCAGCAAGCCCATAACCAATGGCACTTTAGGTATATGGTGGTCACACAAATGATCCCCTCCAGGAGTTATGGCTAACTCAGTCAGACCTCAACCTCATTATTTTAGGACCACAAAAACCCCACAAAAATAAAAACCACCTTTTGCCACCACAATAATCGAGATTATATAATCACCACTACTTCTACCCCTGCTACTGTCCCGGAGGTGAAACTTATTCCTCTTTTACTGGCTTGGTACCTATCCTTCCAATCGTACCAATGAGCCATGCGATTTTCTCAAGAACACTAATTTTTTCTGGGTTACCCCTGACTGAAGATCTACAGCCAGAAAATAAAATGACTAAGCCCAACAGCTTAAACCAACTGTCCCATCTCCCCACAGGAAATATCGAGGTCTCCAATCGCATTGCAGTTAGAACTTCTAGCATTCCGCCACCCACAGATTTAATGCAAAAGCCTTCGAAATATCTTTTGTTTTAACAGTTTTTTCCTTCAGCCATAATGTACCCTCCACCGCCGCTACAAAGCCTCTACACTCCCCAAAAATTCTCGCTGATCGCCGGCTAAACCAACGAACATGTTGGAATCTACCCTAGATCATGAATCCGATGTAACAGGGCATGGTCTCTTAAAGGCAAAATTGCCGAAAACTATAACTCCGTACCTAGTATACATATCACATCTGTCACATTCAGGGTCACGTGCGCAAATGACCCTCTACCGATATCAGAGGATTTCGATGATTGTGACAATCGATGACAATGCTATTATACCGCAAAGTCCTCTAGTCTATTCTGCGTCCCCCCAAGATTCGCCTTCCACCCAAATGATTTCAAGTCATTGTTGTCAAAATATGATAGTCTTTTCATATTAGACCGGACGAACTTTTCCAACTCTCTTCGGATTTGGGGTGATTGCAACTTACTTAGGTATGACGGAGGCTTTTGAGCGCGTGTCCCATCGTAAACTTCTCATGAGAGTCAAAAGCTAATGTGTAAGAACTTCCATCTGTCTTGCTTCTCCTCTCATTTGACCTCTAGAATATAGGTAGTGAATGTAAGAGAAACCCCATCCAAGACTTGACCGATTGCTAGTGGGGTTATTCAAGGAAGCATACTAGGTCGATTAAATTGTGCTGTGCATCAACAACATTATTCACGTCATTAGGCACGGTATTCTTTTTCTGCTTGAAGATGGTATAAAAGTTGTATACACCTTCCTTCCTCGTGCCGTCGACACTATCGTAAATGATGTAAAAATTATCTACTGTCAGTTGATTCATGGTGCGCAGCTTGGTTGATGAAATTCCCGGCCTCCAAAAGCACCATACTCGCACACAAATGTTGCATTCCCACAGGAATCTTTGAAGTTAATCAAGCGGTCATCCTTCCTCCTCGCATATTCGAATTATTTCAGCACGTTCAACTTCTCAGTACACACCTTGATTCTAGTTGTAAAGGCCAGGATGTTAATTGGTTTGGTGTACACAACATTTAGAAACTGGGAAGTAAGTTGTTGATATATAAAAATCAGAAGGCCTACTCTGGACTACTGGTCCATCGTGCGTCCCAACATGAGAGAGAATGATTGATTTGAGATTGACAACGTTTGATGAACATTTACAAAAGGATATCTGGGCTAGTTGTCATCGCTCGACTGCATGGAACGTCGCACAAAACTGCACTTCGAGAAACTATGGCCGCTTCGAGTTAATAAAAAGACTAACGTACATTTCTCGATTTACAAGAAGCATGCGCAAGGCTGGGACAAATTTGTACAGGTATGATGCACATGAAACGCAAACGAGAAAAACCAAAAGGGATAAGTGGACGAGTGCATCCTCGGGAACTATACTCGAAAGTAGAATCAGATTCTGCAAAGCAATGCCGAAAGCAAAAGTATGTCGTTGAGAAATTAAAGCTATATAACTAGGCCCACAAAACTAAAAAAGGTTTCCTGGGAATATTGGAAAGCAGCAGACTACGAAGCATTCTGCTTTTAAGTTCACTAAATGTGCATAATGCTGGCGCAAATCATGACCGAAGCTCAATGGTGGATGCTGAGATAAGGCTGGAGTCGTCAGACGGGAATAGCCTTACGTATTGGACGGAAGCGTTGAGATGAAGAGTAATAGGAACATGATAATCGGATGGAAATTCGTCAAAGCCAACGAAGACTTCAGGCAAAGTGGGTGAGAGGGTCGCAGATAGCAATAATAAAGGGCCACCAAAATGCTGAAGAAGGTGGAGGAATGCTGTCAACATAACCTCAAACTATCTAAAGTGTATTTTATGAGGATTTTATATAGAGAATATGGGGTTCCCAAAATTATAGTTTTCCTATACCTTCAGCATTTTTCGGCCGCTTGCTGATGTCAACCACGTGTCTTATTCACTTTAAATAAAGTTCCTCCTGGTTTTCACTAGCTCCATTCGGCTAGCGTATTACCATTTCTTCTCACCTCCTCAACTGAACGTTTTCATCCATAACGTAACGCACCTGTCGTTTTGAGACTCCGGCCATATCACGACATCAGTCGTTGAGCTTCGGCCGTGTTTTGCGTCAACACTGCTCATATTTAGTGCACTTAAAAACGGAATGACCCGAATTGCGCTGCCCGCAAACAGTCTCAGGAAACTCTGTATAGTCTTGTGAAATTAGATTTCTAGTTTCCGTTTATCGCTGGCATACGTGTACTTTTCGCATTACTTTGCAGCATCT
The DNA here is from genome assembly GCA_008360955.1 of Fasciolopsis buskii. NCBI lineage: Eukaryota > Metazoa > Platyhelminthes > Trematoda > Plagiorchiida > Fasciolidae > Fasciolopsis > Fasciolopsis buskii. The sequence goes on along the minus strand of LUCM01000881.1, from coordinate 26,594 downwards.
CATTCCAATTTTCAATGTTTCCCAAATAACTCAAAGCTGCACTTATCGCTTATCCGCTTGGATTTCTGTTATCTACGTTTCCTCTGCATCATCCTTGTAAAAGTTTGAAATCGCCTTGCCCATGCTTCTCGCAAATCGAGAAATATAAATAATAATAATTACTTATATCCGACCGGCGGTAAGCTGGACTGAGATTTTTGTTCGAGGAGGTGAATTTCTTAGACACTAGCCAAGAATGTTCTTTTTGCTGCCATTTTTGTTGTCGCGGCCTTTAACCGTATCCAGCGGTACTGTGAATTTTAGGGTTGGACGAGCCACTCCGGCTGCGGTAGTAACTATGATTTTGCTCAATTGTAAAGATCAATCTGAGCTGGATTATCCAAGACAATCAGCGTCGTGGTTGGATTTGAACGGGTCATTACGCGAGCGCCAGAACTAGCTAGCAATGTCCTAACAAAGGCAAGAAGATATGAGATTTTCAGGTGCCCTTGCGAGAGCGGAGCCGGTGACAGCGCGCTCTGTTTGGGTGCGGGATCTTTAACGTAAAGGTGAGGAGTAGTCTGGCTTGTGTGCCAGCCTGGGGTTATTATGAAAATTAGACCATGAACAGTCTACTTGCCACGTAGTGCTCCTATTGCGCAAAATATGGTACATATAACTGAGCTCCAGTAACTGTTTTAGGGGAAGTTGTAGGTTTTGGGTTGCCAAAAGCAACCTATTCTGAGCCGCCAAGCCAGTGGAGAGGGTAATATGACGTGAGGTTGGTGCAGCACACGGGCTGAAGGCGTTTAAAAGCACGGGGTGGGGTGAGAGCACCTATCCATTATTTAGTATGTTGACATTCTGGTCAACTCACATTGAGAACGACTCACTGGTTAGTCACCTATGCCAATGGCAGTGAGATGTACCCACTACAGAGGGAAGAGTGGGTCTAAGAAGGCAGTAACATGAACGTGCGAAAAATTGGGGTAACAAAACGGATGGGGATCTCTGTGAAAACTCGGCCTTGAACTAGAATTTTAACCCTTGTTCGTAAGCTTCGTCTAGTCCAATGTTAGCTTGTAATAGATTAGCAAATGGTGGGACATCTTGCAGCTTCGCCAGCTGGGAATTAGACGGGCTGAATTCGGACAGGACCGCAAGGAACTAAGGCGTTCGTTCTACAATTTGGTTAGCAACAGTGAAGAATTTTGTCCTGATCGACATTTGCGTCAATGGTTCCTAACGAGTGTTATCTATTACGAAGTTGATACGGGGACTGCCAGCGTCGTGTGTGAATTTTGCAGCGGAATGGGCATTATTGAGGCAAAGATCAAAGAGAAGTGCAAGGTTTAATTTGACTCGATGAAGTCATGGCAGTTCGAGGCCAGGCAGCGCGCATCTATCCCCGTCGACTAGGCTAGATGAAGAACTAAAAGGTTCCTAGTGAACGCCAGCAGCACACACTGGATTGCGATTCGATCAAATTTACACATGCGAAAAGATGATCGGGAAATATTCGAGGTGGGACCCAGCATGGGACTTGAAGATGATTAGCTCGCAATCTTGCGTGCAAAACGCCCGTAAGGTCATTTTAGTGTTTTCTTAGCTACGGCGGTTTGGTGTTGTGCTTGCTCACGAAGTTTAAAAGCGCAGTAGGGCTGCAGCGCTATACCGGCCATCATATTTGATACAGAAATGAATATGCCATTTACAGAAAAAGGGCGGGGGGTGCATTGCGGTTTTAGATTATAAGAGAACTGTTGTCAGCAGAGAGCTTCAAAAGCCACTTGGAACATCAGCTATGGAAACTTCGGGTTGCAAGCGTGGAGGTAAACGAACCAGCATCAGAAGAGAAGACAGTTTTAATGGCATCGGCAAACAGGAATGATTTGCCATGGTGAATAACTTTAAAGATGTCATTAATTTATGGTAGGAATAGAAGAGTACCAAAGGCGCTACCTTGATTAACCCCGGGCAATGGCACGGGACTGCGAAAAACAATCGTTAACATTAACTACCTGAAAGCGATGGAAAAGCAAGGATAACAGCCTTGATATGAGTGAGCTTCTTATTCCATACGTTCTAATGTGTGCATAATGCGGGAGCGGAAAACGCGGTAAAACGCTATCGACATATCCAAAAGAATTTCGAGCATCGACCAGTGGGATTCTGCGCTCTGGGTACCTAGTTTCAAAAAGTAAAATTGACAGGTGGGGCGAGATCGGTCCCTCAGGAAGCGTTGCTGGGACGGGTTGACAAGGTTGTGAGCAGTAAGGAAGTTAACCAATTGTTATCTAACAACGTTTGCCATAAACCTGCATAGTACTGTCGTGTGGGTAATAGGGCGAAAGTTTTCAGGACCACGCACAGAAACCTTTTGCAGCATAGAATACTAACAAGGTCTTCCTTTATGATGGGGAATTCGAGCGAGGCATGAAGATTGAGAACATATTTAGAAAAAGCAGAGGAAGATCTGGATCACCAGTGCGTAACAGGACTGGTAGGATGCCACCATGGCCCGGCCTAATGAATGACTTGGCCCGTTTCATCACTGTCATGATTCTAGCAACGTCGAATGAAATTGAGGGCAATCTAACCGAAGTTATCAGTGGATGAGTTTCAGAATTTGACAGAATGTCATTAACGGAAGCAAAAGAGACATGTATTGGATGCTTCTCTGATGTCTACAGGAGACTATATGCGTAGGCTGTTGAATATGAAGTTCGGGGTGGCCGACGGTTTGGGCTGCAAGCGAGCCTTGAAAATATTAGAAGTCTTCCGAACTGGGTTGGACGATTCAAAGGCTGACATTCCCCGCCTTTTGAAACTTAGTTGGAATTAAATATGAAATTCTCGTTGCAACCAGTTGGCTTGCGTCAAAAGCCAAAAGTCTCCTGTACTATTGGGGATTTCCTGGACCTTCATCTGGAGCTGACAAAATTTACTAGGCTTTTTGGGTTTACTTTGGATGATCGGAATGGACAGATGATTAATGGTAAAAAAGTTTTGCGTAGAGGCCATCGGCCGCATTCTGTGGGTCAGGCGATACAAGGGAACTAGATCAATCAAAGGTTCACAGAGAGTCAAGGACTTCATCTCAACGCGCGGTTATACAGGAAGAAAGCACACGGTCGGTATACACGGGTGAAGAGGGAAGCTATGCGTGACCATCTTATGGTAAGTCCGAGAGAAGGGTTTTAGTGTTGCAACCTCAACATTAGGAGTGTTATGCATGGAAACAATATCTAAGGTATTATGAAACATTATAGACGTAGTCACATGCTGGGTCTATATTTCATCTTGCGTTTCGAGAAAAAGTGGAGTAGGATTGGTGGGCCGGATAAAGTATACAAGTACATTTTAAGAGCATTGAATTCAATTGTATCCATCTAACGGCTGGAACGGAGACCAGAAAGATGGAGGAATGCTTAGGTGAGACGAGAAAATCAGAAGAATCCAAGCTCGGTGGTCAGTGTATGCATCCTATGTGGATTGGGAGCTCGGGTAGTTGGATGGGGAGCGAAGGAGTGTTACGGATAGAATCAATTAGTAGTTGGTTGGGAATGGAAACTGTGTGGCTGCTTTACGTAAGTGAGGCAACCACCCACTCCACGAATTGACCTGTTAAGAAAGAAGTTGTGCTGTGATCGGATAACGTCGTAAGGGGTTTTGGCTGCCGGCATTCAGCCCTCTCATTTCATGAATTAGAGCGATGGTTCCGGAGGAGTAGACAAAATAAATGGGATTATATAAGTTCATATGACATCAAGTTGGTGGGTTTTGTAAGGGCCAAATAAACAAAGGGTACATCAGGGGTTCCGACAGTGCATAGCAGCAGTGAGGGAGTAAATCTAGTGTAGTTAAATATACCGGCCGGTAAGTTATTGTATGTTAGGAATTTGTGATGAAATCTCGGAAGTCAACGAACGGAGTTTCAGAAAATTTCGGTGTGTCATGTATGGTATCAGTGGAGGTGGAACAGATTTAGATGGTCGATTGGTGATATTGGTAAGACAGAACTGGTAATCCAGGGGGATGGTTAAAGGGCCCAAGAAAATGCAAGATGTATTACTATTATTATTAGGCTGTCAACCGATTCGTGGGGGAAACTGAATGGCCTTGGTGTAAGGCTCACGGCCGGATAACCAGAGCAGGGTATTTTGTCCCAGGTTGGCTTTACTAGGACAGAGAAAAGAGCAGGAAGACGCATGTATTCCCCCCTAAGTTGCCCCGATACCAAAGTGCATATGCACGGGACATTTGCTAGACTAGGCAGAATTCACTTTATGCTCATTTCCTGATTGTCCCAGGGCGATATTTTCACAATCCTTCGTGACACACATCGGAGAAAACGGCAACCATGTTTACCAATGTTGGACTGCTTTTAGGTTGCAGGCGGACAATGTCACTATATCAGCCAAAGTATGTTCAACACTACGTACCACGAAGTCCGCTCATCCCGCTTTTTCAAAATCGTCGATGCGACGGTAAGCTAACGCGTTTTCTTAAGTTACCGATAACGCAGGCAGTGTCACGATAAACAAAGGAATGGTAAGTGCTCATCACGTTTCACGGCGTTGATGGAAGCCATCGGGCAAGTGGCCGGAGAAATGTACAACGTAAATATTTGGCTTAATAGTTCCGAGACAGATGGCCGAGGCTCACGCCAACAAATAATTGCAGTGATGAATCCTCTGTAGGAAAGCAGGAGAATTCCAAAACTCAATAAGCGATTGGAAAACGACGAGGTGCACAACATTGCAGTAAGCATATTAAATTTGCACTATTTTAGTTTCCTGAAATTTGTCTTTTCTCGAACGTGAATAGAAAGGGTGTGGGAGTTTTTGTAAGAGAAATGCCATGTCTCCTGGCAAAAAGAGACCTCATTAGTCGGCCAGGCTTGAAGGAAGTCTATGAAAAGGGACATTCTGTATCGCTGGAATTTCGTTCGTTGTAACTGGTAAGTTCTTGGGAAGAAATAACCTTAGTTCACAAACGTCGTCACGGGGAAACGTGCTCGAGACAATTCCGACAATTCAGGATAAATTTAAGAGCTGCTTTCAAAGATAAATCGTATTAGCAAAAATCACAGTTTGCCGACAGTCCCATGAAGTAGGTCTTGCTCAGGAATATGCGCCACGTAAATTGCTTAGTCAGTTTCCATCCATTTGTCAACATTTCCAACCTGTTTTAAGCTTGCATCATTATATATCTGTTTGGATGTCGGCTCACCCGTAATTGTTACATTGTTTCAGCTTCCTTGGAATTCTTTGAATCCAACGAAATTTACAGCAACAGTGAAAATGAAAATAACAGTTGACACAGCCTTTTGGAAGCAATTACCATTTACCGTTAATACTTTTATATGCATATTTTATCAATTCATTGTGGAAGATTTTATCTTTTTGCTCTATGTTTCTGCGGTCGTCAGCGTTCTGGGGCCATCATAGTTTTCGAGGTTTCCGCGCCAGGCGAAGCATTTGTTATGTAAGTGTTGTAACCTTGCGCTAATGTAGGCTCGATTTGGTTACGACGGTGTGTATTGTCCTGGATCGAGACTATGGAATCTATGAGGGCTAATTCTGAATGGGCCTTCTGCTGATCGTTCACGACGTTGACGTTCCTTAAGGTTTCTGAGAAAATCGTTCCGTCGAAGAGGGCAACATCCCCGAAATCTTCCTCCTTGGGGTTGCTTTGTAGCACTTCCGGAAAATAGTCGTCAAGTCCTACTCGGATTGTTTCATCAGTACGCTTGGGGACTTAGGGAATATATGTGCACACTTTCGGAATGCTTTGCTGCTTGAGTCATCCCAGAATGTGAAGCGGGGTTGCACTCTCTTGTTGTCAAAATGCCGTCTGATCCATGGAGCTTTCAGAGCTAGAACCTGGGTGATTGGGCACTTCATCGGAATCCAAATCTTACCGGAACATTTACTTTATCCTCATGGCTTCAAGGTCTCGTTGTTCGCTTAAGTGGTGGCCTCTGGGGTGTGGATAATGTAACGGTGACTTTCCTGTTGGGCTGCTGTTTTTTGAGTAGATTGCGCTCTTCTGTCTGAATGGAATTTTTCCAAGGTAGTCAAATCTTATAAATCCGGTAACCCCAGGCGTTTTATGTAATGCCAGGTGCATCCACTTTTTTGCGCGAAGTGGGTCACCGTACCACTGTCCACATGCCGATGAGCATGCCAATTTGAATGGAATTGTTAAACAAGAGTTGTGAGGCAGTTGGAATTGTCTCTATGCCGCATTTAGTCCACTGGAAATGTCGCGCTCTCTTGGTCCAACAATAGTCTGATGGGCTTTCGTGCTCCTCGCATCTATTGGAAGAGTGTCTTTTGTTCCTGCTTTGTACAAACACCCTGGTATTTTGCTCGGACAGTTTAATAAATCATGCGGCCGCAGCATCCACAAAAATTAGTTGAAAGTTCGCTTGAGTTCTCTAGCAGAAACGGTAAACGGAAGCTCGTTTGCCACCTCCACTAATGGCTCTCAAAGTAGGAGGAAGTTATATCTTCGACTAATTTCACTGTCGTTTGGCGATTTGATCCAACATTATTGCGCACGTGCCACCAGCTCCGTTGAAATCTGTTCGCCCTTAATAGTTGGGCGATGATTTCGCGCCCGGGGTTCCCGGTCACAGTAGAGATACGCTAAAGCACGGTGAAAATCATCCTTCCTTGACGTTGTTTTACGCCACTTATGCTAGCTGGGAACTTCAGTGGCAGTGATGCAATTCTATCCTGGGGCCATTGTTCACAAACCAGTTACTCTGCGCGGATGAACTGAAACGTCAGTAAATGAAAGCCGCCCGGCGGCCGTGGACGGTTGCAGGAATTGGATGACATTTACTCACGAACTCTTATAGGTGCACAGATGTGCTTCTGGTTTCTCAGACGGTTTTATGAAATGCAACCGTTTATTTCCCGAATTTCCCGTTGGGATCGACTAGCTATGAGTGTCATCTTGGGATAACGTGATTTAGTGATGGCGCCCACGCAAACTTGGTTTGTACCTCCGCCCGGACCCAATATGAGTTTCACTGGGGCATTCTGTGTTATTCATTGCTGATTCAAGTGGTTGTCTTATGTTGCCTTAGAGCTGTTGTACACCCCATGTGAGACAGCAACTGCAATTAGAAGCAATAGTTGCTTTTCAGTGTACTGCGGAGTCCGAAAGGTGGGGGTGGGTGCGGGGGACTGCTGTCCTTGTTAGAGGGTTATTAGGGTTTATCTCTGAGGGTTGGTTATAACTCGTGGAGCCGTGTCCATGGGACCTCGTAGGTTAGACTTATTCTCCGAAGAGGGCGAGGTGCAGCCACAAGCGGAATTCTCTCTGACTGTTATCGGACATGGAACCGTACTTATGTTCTCAAACAGAGTCAACTGAGCTGCCGCGTATCTATATGTACGACCAGGCTGCAAGACCCGCCGCCGGTAATTGTGCAGTCTTAGTCCATCTAAATTTGTGTTACCATGAATCTTGTACGAACGTTACAATTTCAGTTTGATCAACCAATAATCTGGCATCAGCATAGTGTAGTTGTAGCTGCCATCTTACAGCATCATCTACTCAAAAAGGAAGAAGAACAGGTAATAATGAAAGATAGTTTATGCGGACGTACCCTTACTTAAGTTGCCACCTGGTTGCACCGATTAATAGTGAAGAGGAGTCCATATCGCAAGTCAGATGGCAGAGAAGTGAAAATATTTTGAACTCAAGAATGCCACTCACTGTGACACTTAAAAAGTATTGCATAGAATTTCCTACCGTGATAGCGCTTCATTCTTATGGCTTTTGACAGATATTTAGGAGTAACAAGGGTTACTACTTCGTTCTTTAACAGTGACACGTTTTTCTACGGAGGATATAATCCCCTCCTTATTCCATTCGCTACGGAGCAGAGTATATGCCCGATAGTGCTGATGACAATACTGTTGATAGCTTACAGGCTGCAAAGTAGTATTTGAAGCAGTTTTATAGACTGAATGTTACGCAGCGCAACGAACAAGGTATTCTGTAGTGAAGCAATATATGGAGTGTCAGTTTCTGTGGTGTGGGATATGATGTCCGTTATGTAACTGTTATTATCAGAGTGCGTGATTCGAGGACTCGTTATAATGCCTGTGCCGTCTGTTTCAGTACGTTCCGACGGAGTCGTGTGCTGAGTTTCTCATTTTATCAAGTTGGAGTTAGAACTGTGTAGTTCTCCCGGTGGGACCAGCTGACTTACGGATGTCGTATTTTCTCTTCTGTCCGGAAGATACACATGTTTTTTTTACTCGGTTTGCACTTGATGATCTCGACTTCTTTGGTCAAATAATCATACTTGGGTTATTTTTAATTGGTAACGTTCCTAGAAGGAGTGGCCAACTTGGTAGCGAAATGACAAGGACGGATTTTTGAAAGAATCTCATAAGGAATAGCATTAGTGCTTGTGTACGAGAGGAGGCGAATTAGATGATAAGCATCAGTGGACTCTCTTCCCACTAACTGGGATACACGCCTTGTGGTTTCCATAGTTTGCCGTTCAAACATCCAGGCTGACCGATGGCTTGGGGTCTTTGCGGTGTGATTTGGTTAGTTGCGATGCCATTGTCATGGATCAATTGGTTAACAGAATTTCGCGCGGCTAAGTGGCCACGATCAGATTGAATGCATGGTGGTAATCCAAAGAGAGAAAACAGTTGGCGGAAACATGAAACGGTAGTTTTAACAGTAGTATCCAAATACAAAAACACAGACGGAAAACGAAAATATTCACCAACGATAGTTTGTGGTGGACGAAGTCTCGCTGTTACCACACCTGACCTACTGTGAACTTACGTGGTTCTATGCCGTTCCAATATTCAGTGTTAATACTGCATGCACTTTCCCATGTAGTGAGCCCTAGTGGCTGTGAGACATGACCCTTTCACTGAACTCATGCTCCAAGCATTTCATAAAAACTGGGATTCCTTATTGGCGTGGTTCATAATTCGCTGCAGGTGCACTACTGCATTGGGAATTTGTCGGAATCACCTCAAAAGCGGCGAACTGCTTCTTTTTAACACTTACAGACACCTGGTGATAATTACTCCGGGTGGAGCACATCAAAGGTGCTATATTGTACTGCTTTATTGACGATGGTATCAATTATCCATAGCAGGTAGGCGCCAAGGTTAGTGAAGCGATTGGCTGTTTGACTTTGCTCGACAACCATGCGTCTTTTGCGGTTCCAACTGGTTGTCGGGAGACCCTGTACCTGCCACGGAATGTAGAGGGCTTGACGATATGGTGGAAGCCATAGTAAGTTTTATTAATCGGACGCTCAATTTTCCAGCCAAGACGTCCGAGAGCCTTCGCTGAGATGTAACTTTCCGAGCTCGCAGTATGCACCAGCGCCCTGAGAGTTGTACCGTTAACGGACTTAGGAGTGAGTATGCGAGAAAAGGTGTCAGAAGCCGCCAAAATATTACAGACGATGCACACGAGCCAGCAAATTTCAACGTCTTCGTAGATGAATTTCTGGATTTACAGACATTGTAGATATGTCCCTTTTCTCCATATAGGTTACAGATAGCATTCCTGGCAGGAAATTTGAAAGGAAGGTGGATTGTACAACCCCAAAAATGCAGGATAGCTTTATGGCGGTAAGAGTGAGTAGTTCAGCTCATTCGGTCTAGTCGGGCAGTTCGACGAGAGGGGTCGGGGTTGTATAGACTGAACCCTAAAGGAATTGATCAAGTTGTTTCTTTGTTTTCTCCAGGTCGCAAATTCAAGGCCGACTGTTTTATGATCCAATGGTCTCTGTCGGATGGCGTTGGACTCAAACCCCTGGATAAAAACGATGCAAAACGAATTTTTCATTTTGTTTGGAGATAATGTTCTGGTAATCGCAGGGATGAGAATATACTCTGTTGATTCTCCACCCTCTTGCTTGCAGATCGCTAAGGGATATTGGGCGAACACTACGTTATTCGATACAGGATTGTTTATCTCAAGCCGAAGATCCAATCATGCCTGGAAGGTCAATGGGTAGAGGCTTGGCGAAGCATTCGCCTGGTCCTCCAGGTCGGGGGCTTGTCTGAGTTAGCAGCTCAGTCAGAAAAAGAATTGGAAGAATGATTGACCCAAGTAGATCGGCCTCCACTCAGCCATGCCCCGCTGTCTTGCGGTCGCGTTTTTGCAAGGACCAAAGGCTTTGGTTGAGAACCCTAATCGTTCTTCTAATTAGTGGCTGGACTCCATAGCAGCACCCATCCGTCAATTTCCATGAGATATACGCCCACAAAGAATTCCGTACTGCATCGGTCGTCGTGCAGGATAATCATGACCGCGCTGCCCATTGCATCGAGCGCATATGAGGTGGGTAGTGATAAGTATTCTACTGCTCAGAGTTCCCTCTCTTTTATTCAACCTGTCTCTTCTGTCTCAAACCCAACTGGTTTGCCCCTTCTGCCTACCCATAGTATCTCCATTGATAACACGCCCGATGCTCGTGACGGTTTATTGTCAAGTAGTGTAGTAGGTGGTTTTCAATATGTTAGCTCACATTTTCTCAAGCCTCGTCAGCCTCTGCATTTCGGTTCCTTCAATGTGCGCTCTTTAATGCAGGCTGGCCAACAGGCGTGTTTGGCTTTGACAGTGGACTCACTTTCGATTGATGTCTGTTGCGTGAGTGAAACACGAATTCAGGATTCGAGTAGAGTAGAGTAATTCAACTGACTGCGCCAGATGTCTCAAGATATTTCCTGCACACTTCGACAGACGAAGCAGCTCAAGCTGTGGGTCAACGCGGTGTAGGAATTGTGTTAAATGAAAAGACTGAAGCGACACTTTTAGACTGGGTCCCGATTAACAGTCGCTTGTGCGCCAGGATACTGCAGGGATCATTGGGTGTCCGAAAGAATAGTGGTGTTAAGCGCAGTTTATTTGTTATCTCGGTATACGCACCGACAGACTGTAGTACTGAAAGGCGAGTTTTACGATGACCTCGTCACCCTTGTTCGGAAGAGTAAACGCTCTGACATTGTAGTGGTGGGAGGCGATTTTAATGCACAAGTTGGAAAACTGAGTGCATCGGAGTCCTGTTTAGGTGGGCGATGCGCCTTGCCTGCTCAGCGAACAGATAACGGGGAAAGAATTCCCCAGTTTTGTGCAGGCAATAACCTATTCCTATCTGGTACGAATTTCCGACACAGTTCGCGTTGCACAGCGACATGGCGTTCTAACTCGACAGGTGGTCTGAGTCAGATTGGCCTTATCGCAGTTAGCTACCGTTGGCGCGGTTCTGTCCAGAACTATAGATCATAATGGACCACGTAGGTCGAATCGAACCGTGAGTTAGTTTTTGTGCGACTTTTGCTGCAGCTCAACGGCCATCGATGTAGCCCACAAACGCGATTGGCCGTCGAACGTCTGTGTGATTCGGCTGATCGCAACAGCTATGAGCAGAAACTGTTCGAGGAACTAAGAACCGCGACGAGCAGTAGGATCAAATCTAACAGGCTATGCATTTGTCAGAAGATTTGGCCTGTGGTCCTATATCTAGCGTTCATCAAAGATACTGGATCTCACACGGGTGGCTGCGTCTAATGAAGCAAAAACACCAGCTGTCTAACAGCGAAGAGGTGAATGAGGTGCGTCGATAATTGCAGCGTCAGTTGACGATAAGTCTTAAGAAATACCGCGAAAACTGGTGGGTTAAGGTAGCCGAAGGGAGGGAGGAGGCGGCCGCTTCAGGTAACAGTCAAAGACTGTTTAAGCTTATACGCGACAGCGATGGGCAGCGTTGTTCGGTTAATGAAGTCGTGTGCGATAGGAATGGAGAGTTGATCCATGGTAGACAGCAAATGCTGGACCGTTGGGCGGAGCACTTCGAGGATCAGTTTAGCTGACCCCACGCTAATGTATTTGGGCCAACGTCTGGAGCTGCTAATCCTTGAGAGGTGTCTGTCGACCCCCCAACGGAAGTGGAAGTGGAGTCGAATATTCGGCTTCTGAAGAGGGGAAAAGCACTCGGTCCCGACGACCTCTCCCACCAGTTCTTTTCAAATTGGGTGGGGAAGCTCTGGTGAAATCCATTACCTCCTTGCTTCATGATATTTCGAACGAGGAGCGTATTCCGTTATCGTGGGGTGAGTCACTGATTGTACCCATCTTCAAGAAGGGTACACGGAGTGACTGCAGCAATCATCGTGGGATTAGTTTAATTCCGATAGTTACCAAGTTGTTAGTTCCGATAATGCTGCGCCGTTTGACGCCCATTCGCGAGAGTAATATCCGCGAACAACAGGCCGGATTTCGTCCAGGTCGAGGCTGCATCGACCAGATATTCACTCTTCGACAGATACTCGAAACGCGCCACACGCACCGCCGCCCTACGATCGTAGTATTTCTGGACTTTAAAAGTGGTTTCGACTCCGTGGATCGACCGGCACTACTCAGTGCTCTCCACCAGAAGGGTATGCCAACTAGGTTTGTGAACATGTTGCGAGCATTGTACTCGCATACCTATGGTCGCGTTAGGGTATACAGTGAACTGTCGAGTTCATTCGAAACGATTGGTGACTTTTGACAAGGGTGTCCCATCTCTCCATTCTTGTTCAACTTCGTCATGGACGAGGTGATGGAAGATGCTTTAGGAGATCTCCGGGATGTAGGAGTGAAACTGAGAAGTGGAGGGTAGCTATGCGACCTAGGCTACGCAGATGACGTTGTGCTTTTTCGAGTTTGTGGACCATGCACAATACGCACTAGATAGACTCTCGAGGTTGGTTGGTCGGTTTGACATGTGCTTTGCACCTTCAAAGTGCAAAGTGATGTTGCAGGACTGGACAATAGTATTGGCGAACTTGGTGTTGAGCGGAGAGGAACTCACGATTGTAGACCGTTTCAGCTACCTTGGTAGCTGCGTGTCGAACGCTGGTAGTTTGGGAGTGGAGGTAAATACACGTATATCCAACGCTCGAGCAGCTTACGCTGGACTGAAGCACTTGTGACATCGGCTTGATATTTCACTGATGTTGAAATTTCGTTTGTACTGTGCTGCAGTACGTTTAGTTCTCTTGTACGGTTGCGAGACATGGAGTATGTGTGTAGGCGATGTTCGTCGGTTAGAGGTTTTCGACCACGGATGTTTACGTAGTCTGGCTATAATTGCATGAATTGGCCGGGTGAGTAATGCAGAAGTCAGCAATCTAGTAGTTGGTACCGGATCTCAAAATATCTTGTTCTGTCGAATGAAACTCAATAGACTGTGCTGCTTGGGTTACGTGTTGCGTATGTCGAACACTCGTCTACCATACCGTGTTCTATTTTGTGTTCTTTCTGAGGACCGGTAGAAGCCCCCTCGAGGTCAACAGATGGCGTAGCAACGCGGGATGAGAAAATGTACAGCAAACATAGATAAGGTTGGTGTCTCATGTTATCTTGGTTTGGGTCCGAGAGACTCGTGAACTAGCTGGATAGAGACATCGAAGGATATGGCAGTGAACCGTGAACAATGGCGGTCGTGTTGTCATTTTCTATCGAATCAGAATGATTGAAAACGTGCATTTGTACAGTTAGACTGTGTTCCGTGTGTTGGCTGCAGCAGTATCTTATGTTTTCCCGCCTGTGTAGGTTCACTCCCTGTTCCCCTTGGATATTCACTCTTTTTATAGAAGTACGTAACCACGAGGAAAAGGCAGTGGTCAGTGGGGCTTGCCTTGCTGTTTAACGCTGAAGGGTAATGAAGATAATGCGTTATTGTACTATATGTACGTTGGCTGAAGAATGGATTTGGGGACGTCATAACCACTGGAATTTTTTACTACAGTGCCGAAGGAGAATAGGTTGTTGGGCAGGATTTCTGCTCGCTTGGCACAAATGTTCGATAGATTCGATAAAATTGCGTAATTTGTAATGTCGCAGAGTCGTGTACTCATCGGAGTCTGGTGCGTTCCGACCTGAGTCAAAACATCCTGGGTGGAGATGTCGGCCTATGGAAAGCAAGGTGAGAAAAGCGTAACCTCTTTAATCACTCAGATAGTCCGAGTAGGAACGAGTAGCCTGTTTGTAAGGCTTTATTCGTTTCATTAACGAGATGTCAGCTATGAGAAAGAGGGAAAGAAAATTTATAATCGTAACAATGGAGCACTCGTAAGCAATTCAGATATACTGTCAGGTATTCATCACACAAGGATTCAAAGCAGTTGACGTCAAAGTAACTGCATTAGTGCGTAGCCAGCCAAACTTATCCTTGCAGTACACCTTGAGCGGTCATGCCCAAGCTTTAGTACGGCTGGGTGTTGACGTCTCACGCTTCAAGGTGGTTTCTGGTCCTGGTTGCCTATCAAAATGCTCCCAAATGACGGTGCATCTCAGATAGCCTCTGCGAAGAAGGTCATCATCATCATCATCATCATCATCATCATCATCATCATCACCATCATCATCACCATCATCATCATCATCATCATCATCATTCAGCGTTATACAGCAAGGCAAGCATCACTGACCGCTGCCTTTTCCTCGTGGTTACGTACTTCTATAAAAAGAGTGAATATCAAAGGCGAACAGGGAGTGGGCCTACACAGGCGGGAAAAGATAAGATGCTGCTGCAACCAACACGCGGAACACAATCTAACTGTACAAACGCACGTGTTTTCAACCATTCTGTTCATGGTTCACTGCCATATCCTTGAGTGTCTCCAGCCAGCTAGTTGACAAGTCTCTCGAACCCCAACCACGAAGACGTGAGACACCTACCTTTCCCAAGTTTGCTGTTCATTTTTTCATCCCGCGTTGCCACGTCATCTGTTGATCTCCACCAGTATCGAGAGGCGATCGACAAACAGACCAAAGCACCAACCGTCTTGCCGTACATCAAGCACATCTCTGAATTGACAACAAGATTACTCAAGCCCCATGGAATTGAAGTGGCGCACAAGCCAACAAGAACCCTACGAAAGATTCCATCTAAGACGAAGGAACCGACTGCTGACAAGAATCGAACTAACGTTGTCTATCAAATCGACTGTAAAGGCTGCAAAAATCGATACGCTGGAAAGAAACTCGGGAAACGGATCCATGATCACCAATTGGCAACAAAAAGGCACGATCCACTCTCTCTAATTTCAGTTCACGAAGACCGTTAAGGTCACAAGTTCAAATTCGAAAACGTAAGGATCGCCGCCCAGGGTAGAACGAAGCATTCGAGGGAATTTCTCGAGGGTTGGCACTCCTCGGAAAGATCGGTAAACAGGCACGTCGATCTGGACCGCGTATACCTATCGGCCCGATTGAAGGACCACTCAATACAAGCCAATCGAAACGGACGCTGATTCAGCCCAAAACATGCCAGCAATAGACGTAGGTGAACAAAGCGATGAAGCAGCATCTCTACTTTACCACCTCACCAATAGCAGCCAATCAACACCGACTAGAAGACTAGGTGACCCATTTAGCGGACGGCGGCCACAATATCATAGCACTGAGGAAGGCACTTCGATTGGTGACGAAACGTTTGCAATCAAATTGCCCAGCTCAGTGAACAAACCAATACCATCCTGATGAACCTGAGCCACAAGAACAACATCATTCTTTAATCTGATGTCATATATATATATATATAGTAGGATTTTTATTTCTCTTGTCGTTTCATTTATCAGAGTTTGCCGCCCACCGGTGTTGGGTGTAGGCCTAAGCAGCCTTCAACTATTATCTGAGTCTTGCTAATTCTGTTTCGTCGGCTCTCTTGGCTTATCAGTTTTCACGGTTCTTCCTAATGCTTGTTGTCGTTTGACTTCGTAGGTGTTGACGTATCTTATTCATCTTATTCACGTTAGGGAGTTAGCGGTTTTGTTCAGCTTGACTACGCGATTCACGAGGATTCCAATGTCTTTGATGTACGCTGGATCTAGGATCACAAGCGAAAGCTACTACCAGGTGTCTGTTTGACTTGATCCCGGCGCCCATCAACATTGTTGTTCGTCGAGATTCCTAGCTCGTCTGCAGTATCTGCTCAAAAACTGGTGGAAACAGCCGAATCAGGCGGACATTTTCTAATTAACCGTGTTTGTGATTGGGGTCGATGACCATTCAGCTTCAGTAAAAGCAGATTAAAACTAACATACGGCCGGTCGGACGTGGGCCTGTACTATCTAAAGTTTTGAACAGAATCGCGCGACGTGATCGATTTGACTTAGAGTTTTTGTGGAGTTAGAACGCCACTTCGCTGTGCGACGCGAAATATGTTGAGCGTTTGTGATAAACAGGAATGAACAGTTGCTTGCGCGGAATTTGAGAATACTATCCCTATTATCTGTTCACTTGGCGGCTAAGCACGACGTCCATCTAAACAAACTTCTGATGCACTCATACTTTCAACTTGTGTGCTGAAGTTACAAGTTTACACTACAAATTCAGAGCCTTTGGTATTACGAACGAGAGCGGCGAATGTTCCATAAAATGCTTCCTTCTGCGTGTCAGTGCTATCATCTGTTGGGGCATATGCCGAGATAGAAAATAAGCTGCGCTCCGAACGCCAACCGACGTTTGTAATCTTATGACACAAACGACTATTAACCGGGATCCAGACTGAAAGAGCCGCTTTAGCCTCGTTATTCGGGACTATCTCTGCGCCACCTTTTTCCGCAGCTCGTGCTACTTCCGCTGCTTATGTGCAGAGGAAATATTTTGACGAGATATTAGGCACAGTTAGATGAATTGCATTACTCGAATGCTGAATTCGTATTTCACTGACGCAGCAGACACGAATCCCCAGTGAGGTCATCGTGAGCACTATGCACGCCTGTTTACCGGCGTGAATAAGAGCGCGCACGTTGAAGAAGCCAAGATTCAGAGTCTGTGGAGGTTTAAGATGTGAGCTGCGAAACTGAGGACAATTTAGGATACCTTCTGACAACGGGGATGTTACCTGTAGGGGCATTATCCCTAGACAGGACAGGCTAAGGGATTTGGTTGGCGACAGAAGACACGTATAAAATGTAGGGACTCTGAGCATTAGCACGGCCATCACTATCCACCGCTCGATGCGATTGGCAGCGTGGTCCTCATTATCTGGGTCGACGACCAATGCCACACGGAATTCTTTGTAGACATATAACTCATTGGATATGGTGGCTGGGTGCTGCTAGGGAGTCCGGTCACTAGGCAGAAGAAGGGCTATTGTTTTAAGCCAAAGCCTTTGGTTCTAACAAGTTCATCCGAAAACCAGCGGTAAGTGGCTCACTGGTGGCTTGTCTATTTAAGTAAATTTTTTCCGTTCATTTTTTTCTATTTAGTTATTAACACCGGTCAGCCTCAAACTGGAGGACCAAGAGACTTCTTGTTGGAACTCTACCAAATGAACTTCCAGACATGATTGGACTTTGTAAGAATCATTTTTCATTTGACAAATAAGCTAACATGCTGGAATTGAACACGTTGAGCTTACTGAAAGTTATTCCGTTTCCATACACGAATTATATTTCTGGCATGATTTCTATATTAAAGCACAGCTAACCAAAGGATTTGTCTTGTTAAAATTTCCACCACATTACATGCAATATCTGATGATTCAGAGGAGAATTTGTGGTCGACTGTTTTGGGGTGAATCTGGAAGATTGGCGGCGACGAGATTCGAATATAATCTATAGGATTTTTTATTTCCTATGGTGTTTGGCCACTGTCTATGTGGTTGTAAATGGCCCAAGACTTACTCACTTGGGATATTTATCGAATAAATGCATAGGTTCGCCTCAGATTTTAATGGCTCGGTTGTGTTGATCTGCTTTGGCATTTTTCTTCAACTGTTTCAGATATGATAGATTCTCATATGGTCTTGTTTGTGAGGGCACGTCAGACTGCGATCCGTCTTTTCACTCTTATCTGATACCCATGGCTAGCCACAAGTTAATTCTCGGACGTGGCGATCTGAAGACCAAATATAAAGAACGTGAATTGAGTCGTCCTGTTTGCTCCAATTGCAAGGCTCTTCTTCAATTTCCGAGAAGTAAAGAGTTGAGCGACGCTTACAATGGACTTTTATCTTCCCCTTCACTAGAGAATAATATTGGACAAATTTCAGAGAATTACTGGTAGGTTTCCAAGCCATCTGCGCATTGCCTCACGTCGTGCACATGTAATGTCGTTTTTTCTCTCTCATGGAAATGCCGGTTTCCGTCTTTAAAACTGATTAGGATTCATGTTAACCGTCTGATAGTTTACATTCTGATCCCACCATTCCTTCTGAAAACAAACTAATTTTCAGTTAGATAAACTTATTATACGCTTTGAACAAGATATTTTTTGTTAAAATCATCTCACTGTTTTGCTACCATTCTTATCTTAGCAATAAATTTTGTTCGAATGCTTTATCCCTCTTCTCATCATTTGTATACTAGAATGACGGGATTTCATGCTAGGGGATGACCAGCGAGCCATCGTTTCCCGACATCGCATGTATATGGACGGATATTAGGGGAGGATAAGTGGACTCGAAACCGGGGAGACTTATTTGTCTCCTGCACTGTCCACAGTTTTGTCTGAGTCTACACACCCCTATATTCACTGCATATCGTTCTTCATCGTGGTACCAGAAAAATCGGTTGTATACGCATAATCTTTTATGTATGTAAGTGAACCTAGCAAGGGGGTTGTGACTATTTTACTCACATATAGAGTGCTTACGGAGACGCATGGATTCAAGAATCGTAAGTAGTTTTGATTTTATCTAATTCTTAGTATTTTTCTATGTTAACAATGGAACTGCAGATAGTTTGCTGTCCTAGTGAATAAATTCTGACTAGGGTAACGTCAAAAGAAGGAACTGCGAAGCAAATTAAGTCGTTCTCCCTCAATTGTTCGGGGCGCAGCGTACGTCATAGTTACTCACTTGATCGTTAATTTGCTCCAAGTATCTTTTGGCGATTTTTCTTCATGTTTTATATAGCTGCTGTCATTTAGTTCCCTCTGCGTTGACCAAAACGACTGAGTCCTGGCCAGAGTAATGTTCGCTTTGTGATTAAATAGCCTGTTGATGATGAACTTCACCCATTCTGGATAGCATGATGGAGCCTTAGGATAATGGGCAATCCAGAACATAACCGGACTATCAAAAGTAAAGTCGATTAGCAGAATTCTGGGGTACTACTTAAAAGCAAAAATACATGTCATTTTAGTCAAATTTCTACAGCCATTAACTACTAGCATGCCCTGGTTTTGATTGCTGTCTCATAGCATCAAATGAAAACAGGGAATAGTGAGAGATCGACTGCAAAATAATAAGTTGAACAGTCTGCCAAAATAAAACAGATTTTGGATGCAGGGACGTCGTTGCCTACGAAACTATTATCTCCAACCGTCGCTCAGGGTGATCTCGTGGACCTCAACCGCATAGTCTGACTGCACCTATACGAGCCAGTCCAGTTGCTTAATTCCTCATACTTTTTTGCCATGTTATCTATAAACCCATTTGACCCATTTTCCAACCATTGCCTGCGTCGCAGAACAGCATACAACAAGACAGTCTGTGAGCGTACCCAAACCGTTTTCCAACTAACTTATTCATATTCAGTGTTTGGTTCAAAGATTGCACCCTGTATTTTCATGCTGACCATATCTGTGGAAATGAGGTTCACTCAATATCCAGACAGAAATAGTCAAAAGCAGGATGAAAATCACAAATGGTTGGAAAATTCAAATGAATAAAGCTTCTCCGGTGAGTTAAGGACAATGGCGAATTCTGCGCGTTTAATCAGGTTCATCAAATAACTTCCTGAGCGTGACAGCTAAAAATCAGCAAAAACGGAACTGAACCTCTACGATCGGCCAACCTGATGGGCTTGGTGAAACCGAACCGTAATAAAACAAACTATGCCGAGTAAGGGAGTCACGATATGACACTGAATGTACGTAAAATTCTCCTTAGAGAAGGTCAACCACAGAAAGAGAAAGTAAATGCCTTTGGTGGAAAACGGAATAAAATAAAAATCGTTGTCAGCAAATTTATTATGGGAGTATCACAGCTGGCGGTCGTGCATCGTGAGAAGTATCCTCGTGCATACAGAAGACTCGATTGCTGTTGGCTAATTTGAGGCATCTGTGGCGTTGTCATGACACCGGTTTGTCGTTCAGAGGTCGAGTATACACAACAACAGCGAGGCCAGCAATGTTCTACGGTTACAAAACATAGCTGTTGAGAGCAAAGGTTATGCGAGGTTTTGGTGACTGAACACCTTTGTCTTGGTAGTATTGGTAGAATATAATGGGAGGATTTTGTGAGTAACTCATTGGTTAGGTATAAGGTACGCTGAGTCGTAGCGTTCAGGAGGCGCTGAATATGAGTAAGTTAATGCGGTAGGGACATGTTCTGCGCATGTCCATAGAACGACTGCCTCGGTGTGCGCTGTTCTGCGAATCAGGTAATGGTTGGAGGATGGTTCGGGGTAGCCAGTCGATGAATGACGTGGGTGAAGTATTGTATTGTATTGTATAGACTTTTGCGTACACTAAATAATGTCGCGTTTCAGTCAAGATTTAGCCAGTGGACTGGTTCTTGTGGGTGCAGTTAGACTATGGGTCCACGAGATTCTTTCCTGGTTGACGGTTAGAGACTGGGTGATATGGCTTATTGTGGTAGTCATTGGTATTATTTCATTCGGGACCTTTCTGCTTGTGTTTACTTCTTTAACTTACTACCTAGCCGTTTGAGCAAATGGTTCTGTGAGGTAGCAATCAAATCAGAACACATTGGTGCAAGGCCGATAGTTGTGCAAACTGGAAGTGACTGGCAATAATCTGTCTGCATCCAGGTGATAACGGTATAGAAGGGTAAGAATTTCCATTCCTCCCTGGTGTTGCATCCATACGTGAAAAAACGGTAGCTTCTGCCACTCAATTGTTCCATCGTTTATTTGGCTCAATCGCGCGGAACTGATCCTCCTTGCCTAATGTAAATTGGATTCTAATTAAAGTAAAAGGGATGTTGTTACCCTTCGCGACATGTATCGACGTTCATGTTTTGTAATTGTTTGATCTTTTGCCTAGTTACTATAAAAATGTCAATATTACTAATACTATTGTTTGTATGTTCTCAGGCAAGACATAACTACTGCAGATTATACCGCTTCGTCACGACGTTTACAACCGAATGTACGGGGTAATCAAGGTCCATGCGCTTTGGACGATTCTCTTATGGTCACATTGCCAGCTTCTGGCGATTTCATCTGTGTGACTCGTTTTCTGCAGTTTCTGCGACGCATTCGTCGACAGTTGGTTTGTGCGGAGCGCTTGGGAAATACCGCTTTGGTAGAAGATTCACTTTATCATTTGTTGAGTGCAATACCATGGTTAGCGACTTCTTTCACGCGTCCGGCAACCCCGAAGCAGGGGTATTTAGACAAGTAGGTTTAAGTCCAAATGAAATATGGTGTTCTGGACAAATATGCTTATTGAAGTGTCAGTTTCGTTTACCATAATTTTGAAATATTTTGTGTTCAGCTAAATCGATTACAGCCATCCGGGGGAACATTAGTTGTGCTATTTATTCTGCTGCTCATAATCGCACGGTGCGGTGTTGGTGAAGTGAATTATGCATCTGTCACACCAGAACGAACAAAGGTTCGAATCTTAAACCCGTCAGTTACTTTGCTGGCATACGACGATTCGCTATCGTCTGGTTCGTCAGCAGACATGATCCACTGCAAGTTTATGCGGTCCTATTTCTTTCCAATTTTTATGATCGTAGTTTTAGATCGATGGTTCGGCGGCGGTCAAGCGGTCAGTATCAGGTTTTTTCAGCCTAAAAGTCGGGAGTTCGAATTGTTTCGCCGCCGGTCAATTTTCTCAATTTTCAGCCCTCTGTTCGCCACGGTCTCTCATTAGTAAAAAAAAAGTAGAGGATAAGAAAAACTAAATGATCAAGGTTATATGACGTACCGCTTTAGTTGCATTTATACGTGAGGCATGAATTGAAGAAATATTTTGCAGAATTATTATTGTTTACTAATAATCTTAGTCCTCAATAGTATTGACTTCCTTAGGATGACATTGAGAATTGGTTTACGTTCACATATTTCACCGACCGATTGTTTCTGCAATTTCTAGCATCACGAGATTTCACGGTAATTGTTTATTTCCACCACAAATAAGCAAACGTTGTGCAATGAAATTAGACAGCAATAAGATTAGTTAAATACAGAATATGCAGATTTGGTGTTTGCTTATATAGTTATTATATTAACAAATCATTTTTATATGACGAAGTTACATTCCTCGTTCCGTTAGCGTTATCCATTTTCCTTACATCTGTTAGGATCCAATTCGACCACGCCGTGAATGAGTTGCTTTTACAAGCCATCTCCCTCCTGCCTGAAATTCCCAGTGATACGCAATTCGTAACGGTGGTATTTCACACCTGCCTAGAGCTTCTACATACATGCGTTGGGTGTCACTCAAAAAGCGAGCATTTCCACTGGACGCAAACACACTCGTTGCTCATCCGTTTGGCCTTGCATCTGGGCAACCCATCTCTTTCGGATCATTCTACACATTGGACCGAATTCCTCGTTTCCTTCCTCCAGTATATCAATTCCTCTTCTGCCCACTTTGAAGATGAATTGCGAAGATTTCTAACTTGTCTTTTCGAGATTGATCTTAGCCGAACTTCCCTTGCAGATCCCCATGGCCCCGGAAGGTTCTCCTATTTACCTCTTTTGGTACAAGCTATTGGCCAATCTTTGAACAACCTCTCGTCACAAACAAGTTCCAGTTTTTTTCGATTATTTGACTCTTGCCTTCCAAAATCAAACTTTCAGTATGTTCCTCATCTACATCTTGCCGTCCAGATCTTGTGGCCCTTTCTAATTCGACAATACGAATCAGATACCGGTCAACCAAGTATTGACGATTCCACACCGATTATGATGTCTTTATTACATGCTGTTCCATCTGATGAGGTTTACAATGCTCTAGCCGCTCCACTTTCAATTCTAACGGAAAAAGCAATGCGCAGCTCTGCCAACAAATCCCCATTTATCGTCCTCAGTTGTTTACTTGACCGAATCCACCATGATCGCAGTGTTACTTCCAGTTTAGTTGCCGAATGCATTTTTCGCATTGTCGTTACACCTCTGTGGATGCGACGTATGTGGACACAATGGGATACCCCGACGCTGGATTGGTTTCGAGCATTATTTAATCTTTGGTGCGATTGTGTTAGTATGATCCATTTCGAATCATCCGAACTAACGATAAAACAGTCGGTGCTTGCGTTTCTTGAGTCCGATCCTCTACACGAGGCCATGATTCAGCTACCCGAGTTACATTACTTTATCATCAGGTAATGCGTAGATGTAATAACAATGGATATTCTTATTTCTTCTGCTGTGTAATGTGCTTTATTTTAAGCCTGTTCACATGACTGATTTCGTAGTAGTAGATATTAAGTTTATCGTGACCGACGTCGGCTCTAGTAGAATTAATACTAATAACCATGATAAACGAGACTATTCCGTTCGGGCAAATCGATCTGTAGTATGAACAGTTCCGGATCAAGAATAACCAAGGTTAAGTCTGTTGTTCTTAAAACTGTTCAAGAAAAAACTGCGAAGTTCAAAGCATTATCTCTTCATTGAAAATTAGAGGGAAGGGGTACCATAGATAGATAATAAATACTGATACTCACTCCGTAATGTGTGCAAAAGATATGAAGCGGTAGACTAGTTGGTTTCATCAAGTCGTAATTTTCGGTCGTCTGGGTTTCCGATCAAGGAGGTTCTTGATCTTAAGATCTGGACTGAGTTGAACTAGTCTAATTTGTCTAGTGTCAATGGCATGCAGATTTCATTATTATTACCCCATTGTTTTAATTTTACTATGAGAAACCTTTTCAATGATTCGATCTTAGTGTTTTACTTTCACCAAGTGGATTCCCAATAGGAAATTGTTTCGATATATTCAGCTGTCTTCAAATATCACCATCTACTTTTCCCTACGTCTGCTTGTGCACACACACATACATACACACACACACACAACCGAAAGCCGTTCTTAGTACTAGTGCAGTGAATTGAACGTTCAGAATTAAATCAAACCACGGCAAAGAAAAAAACCGGTGAAAGGAAAAATGAATAGTGTAGATTTCGCAGCGCATGAAAGCTATTCTATTTTTCACGTTCACACCATTCATTTTTCATCCGAATCCATGGCTTGTCGGTAGATCTGATGCAACCTGGTTACCCGATTCGAAACGGAAGGTTCATTTAAGGGAGTCTACGTTGAATCCCAAAATAAGACGGTTTAATCCACAAAACAGCAAAAAACATTGAAATTAGAAAATATAAAGTTAGATTGCGAAACTAAAACTTTAATTTGAGATCAAGCGCTCGGAACAGATCTCGCTCGCCTCTGGTGCATCTCATTGCTTAATGGGTTGCATCAGTCATCAGCCTATGAATGATCACCTGTTTTCTCCTACTCTTAGTGAAGGAACTGGTACAAATCTTAGTCGTGCATTATGCGCCCCAGCAGACGGGCAAGATCTTCTCTAGTTCTTTCATAATGAATGTGTGAAGATGGGTAACCAGTCATAGATTGATAATCGATACGATTCCTTGACCATCGAAACTCACTAGCGGCGGGCAAGATTTACCGCAGCCCGCTTTTCTCAAATTAAGCTTGTAATTTCTTATTCTAAGTTTTATATTTTACCACTTCAGTGTTATTTTTTTTGAACTCAATCTTGGTATGGTATAGTGCGTTGATTCGAAGCCCGTATTATAAGTTTGCTTGAGCTTCTACGTAAGCAGTTTTTGATAAGGGTCGTTGATGGAATTCGATTATTCGCAAGCTCCCAAATCTGTCTTTCACTAAACATGGAACTGACTCAGAAGCTTGCTTGAATATCGAATGTTTATACTCCTTGCCGTACGTACAATAGGCTAGCCGGGTATGTCATGTCCTCTTACTGTATAAACTGTAATGGTATGATTTTCATTATGATATTTTCCATCAATGGAATATACATACTTATTGCATTACACAGGAAATTACTGGGAATTCTGTGCCAGTCGTCGTCTGTGGCCGCTCCACCGGGTTCGCAAAGAATGGAATTTCATCACATTATCTTCCGGTGTTTCTTGGATTTCTTTTCACACTTTTTGGACCGCGTCTCTCCCATGGGGAACAATGTACAATCAGATGAGGTGAGTTGCTCATGCACAGCTAAGTGCTCCGCTTAGTCATATGGGATGAATCTTATTCCTGTCCGTTTTATATCATACACCTTACTCACTTCACAAGCGTTTTGACCGCGTTTTTTTGACAGGGAAGAAAAATACCATAGAGCACGCAGTTTTAATTCTAGCAAAACAATACTTGTTTCCATTTTTCGGTTAAGTTGGGTTAACTAGCGGACATCCATCTGCATGTCAAAAATATTGAATGTAAACAACATGTGAACCGGAGCTGTTTAGGTTATATTCCGGATGCGTAGCAGTTCACTATACAACTTGGTGTTCGCTACCACAAAGTTGGGTCACTTGGACCGAAGCCGGTGTATCCTCATTGAAGGTGACATGATTTCCCACAAAGGAGGACGAGCAACCAACTACTATCTTCGGGAACGTTCAGATCATAGAGAGGAATCTGAAGCTCGCCGATGTTATGCAGATTCCCTGTAATGACGAGTGTACGGAGAAGATAGTGAATTGGTTTGAAACACGGAGAAAACTGAAAGGTAGACAATCGTAGAACGTAAGTCGTGTGAGTCTTTACCTCTGACGAGTCTGAAGTACGACGGAGATTATTATTATGGAATGAATCATTTTCCAGTATTAATGGCCAACTGTCCATCAAACAATGTGGAGGCAGCATACGATTGTTTCGTCGTTGTTTGGCGCCACCGGGGGTGCATACTACAGCTGGATTTCGAACAGTTGTAAGTTGAACGTCTTGGCTACCAGGCTATTGGGGCTAGTTTCATGGTGATTTTTTCCCAAACAAATTGAGTACTTTGCCACTTCAATTATTAAAACGACAAACAATTGTGAAGGTTCTTTTACGTCTTTGAAAATTAGCTTTTCAGGATCCAGGTTTCCCTTGGTAACATAGTCTACTCCAATTCCTGCCGTGAGCAAATCCTTCGTTATGATGAGTCAATCGAACAAATTTTCACTCTACTCCTTTTAACTTATCGATAAGATCCCGTTATAAGTAGACTCCAAGTCGATGCATCTTTTATCTCAACTGCGAAACCTGTGTCCCTCAGCAAAATGCCAAACTCACTGATTTTATTGTTGCTTTTCTCTGTTCACCATTCAAATTGGGAATAGTGACTTCTGCTGATTATGTCGTTTTCGCATATATCACGCAACTAATATCACACCTTTCAGAACTTGCGTGCTTTGTCAGTTTTCATATTTCGTTTTGAAAGCCAATGGAATGCGGAATGTAGACTCTCATTGGCCGGAAAATTGAACTGTATTTTAGTAGTAGGAGATTGAATGTTTACATGAAATAATTCACCATGTGATATCATCACTCAACTCACCATAAAGAAACCATGGAAGCACTGTTCAGCTGTTTCATCCTTGTTAGGAATCATCATATTGTATTATTGATTGGACTACAAATCACTTGGACCG
>LUCM01000880.1:18945-102969 GCA_008360955.1 Fasciolopsis buskii | reverse complement strand
GTAGTTTAACTCCACAGTAATGTTCCTCCTGCTAACAGCAATGTGTTGTCCGATGTCTCTGTTCGTTTTCTACTCTCTTATCTTAAAAATGAGGGACCGCGATGCGCGAAAATGATCAGAAAATGTACGTTTATGGAACATCAATGTGTGTTGCTTTATTATTCGGCGTTATTGGAGGGGCTAAGCTGGAAAAGAACTCTACATTCCGTTTGGCCAATGTAAATGGATGGTCTTAACAAGAATCTCGCGTGACGTTTGTTTGCCCCTAACCGGTTTGACCACTTGTGCGTCACCCCTACTCGGCCCTGAAAAATTGCAATACTGACAACCCTGAAACTTGACCGATGCAACGAGAAGACAGTCGGAAGTGGTGGAGGGTTGAGTGTATTTTGACAGGAGCGTGCGAGCGGGTCATGCGTGAGCGACGACAAGTGGCGGCCGCGTTGAGTGGTGAACGTTTGGCTAAACAAGCGATCCGGAGGAACAAATTCATGTTCCGTTACACGTCCGGAGCCCATGATAGCATGGTGGGTAGTGGATACAAACTTGTAGGTATTTCTGTGTGAAATTTATTTTAAGAAGACAGATTGCAATTGCTAAATTTTATTTTATTCTTTTGAAAGAAGCTAAAGATCGCTGAGGTCCTTCAAAGTGTTCGATTATCATTGATGTTGGAAAGCACTACCATTTTAGGCTGTCCATATGGAAAGGCCTGAGGAAGAATGAGTATATTGTTCATAGAAATATATCATGGAAACACCGATTCACTATTCTTTGTGACAACTATTCACCTTAGAGTGATGTGCCCTGGTTTGATTACTATCTCGCAGTACAGAATGACGCAGAAAAAGACAAAAAATTAAGTCAGAATAACTATTGTAAAGCAGAATAATATGCATTAAATAAGTGCCACTGACTGTGGTGTTCGAACTTATCACACAAGACCTCAAACCATCACTTTATGGGACCTAATGAATACGACTCGTTAATCTGACCTAACCTACTTGGGACAGTCCATTGGTTACCCATTCGCCAAGTCATTAACTGACAAACGTAACACATTTTATATAAACCGAGGGAGTTAATCTGCGGGCATCCGTAGCGCATGACTGTGCGGCCTTAATATATTCAAACTCATTACCCTTTCAAACGGTTGAGCTCTGTGATATTATACGTTATGTCTAACCTCGGCATTGCTAATGCAACACTCTCACCATGTTGTTGCACTACTATGCAGTCAGCAGCGTTCAAACACACAATCTTCGGACGCAACCTATCTCCAACGACCATGTTTTTGATTCGCGCAGCAAGATCGGTCTCACTGCAATGGGGTAAAGACAACCTGTAGTCATTAATCATATTTCAAACTAAAGCTACAGATGCCTCATATTTACGATATGCGACCACCATACGGGTCGCAACTGCTCAAATAATCGAACCCACCACTAATTCATCGCCTGCAAGAACAAAGTTTGGCTTTGGGCCAGTCCAGTCGTCCAACGGCATTCTGTGCCTTTGGAGTGCAGAATCTATCCCAAGCATACCAACACAGTCATTCAGAGAGTCGACAAATGCCCTAAACTTATTTTCTACGGATGTTGCTCTTTTCTAAATCGTGCCCAGTAAGATCCACGTTCTGAATAGCTAAGCACTATCGGGCCGATTTGGTGGTTTTATGGCTTCCGTTTGGCTGTGTTGCTCCGACCGGTCGAGTATAGCTATCGGTAGAAGGAATCATGCTGTCGACTTGAATTATGTTCACACTGGGCTTGATTAATGGTAAAGCGGTCAATGTCCTTTGCGGAAGGCCTTGAACATCGTTGGTTTTAGTTTGCTGGATGAGTGCTTCTGATTTGTTCATCCCACGGGGTCGGTTACTCTTTATCCACTCCTTCCGATCGCGTCTTTTTCTATAGTAGAATAAAATTTGTATTTCAAAGTATTTAAAGAATTCTCCCAATTTTGTAGGCCTCGTAAAAGCAGCACAAATTGGAATTCTACTTAAAACGATTGTACTAATTTGTCCTTCGTTTGTTCACAGCAGACAGACATTCTGATGCTTTTCTAACTCGATGCAATTGCTTGCTTTGCTTCCGATCAGCTTTCTAGTTTTTCGATTCATGTGCAATAGAGATGTCCGACCGTTGAGCCATTAAAACTGATAACCAAGCCCTGATGAATTTATTTTCCCTCCTCAACTTTTTTCGCACTCAAACGTGTGAACTTCATATCGGGAATGATTTTCTTCTGTCCGCTCTGTACATCATGTGATTGTTCTTGTGTTCTTATTGAGTATTATATTGCACTATCAGTGAATTGCTATTTCATGTGTTGTTTCAAATCACAACATGCAAGGCCTGCCTCATTTCTAATTCCAGCAAGTTGGACGCATTTATATTGCGATTTGACGGCGTTTCAGAATGTCTTGTAATTTATCAAATTAAGTCATTTGAAGGGCATGATTCAATCCTTGATTTCGTACAAGATTATGCATAATTGCTTGCTAATGAGTTTAGAATTCGGTGACTTTTTATTCAATCATGTCTCGCCGGAGCAATCGCCGTCTAAAGTGCTTGACTTGACCTCATCGAAAACCCCCTCACGTGAATGCCACAGCCACGCCGGTTGTGGGTTTCAACTACTTCTGCTTTGATTGGACTAAACAAAATACCATCAAGCTGATTGATAATCATTCCGTAACACCTACTGTTTCACTACCCAGTAGAAGCACGGTCGTTTTGCTTTCCCTTTTCCATCAATGTTACTTTGGTTTTTGTTCTTCGGAGCATACCTCAATAGTTTCTCTTCCTGTAACGTTTTCAGCCCTCCTCTCACATAGAAAGCTAGCCACCCTTCAGAAGTCTCTGTACCTAGGTGTCGTGCTTCTGCCTTTCAGTCCTTTCTTTTCCTCACACCTCAAGACTATGGGGCATTTCCAATTTCTGTTCTCCCGCACACTTGCAATCCTTCCTCTTTCACGAACGGGGCCAATAACCTGGCTGCTAGATGAACGTTTCCTCATATTCATCCGTTTCGGTATTACCCCCTTATACTGTACATTATCTTATGTGTAATTTAAACGTATGTGGTAATGCTGTGGTTGATTCAGGATATGTGATCGGAAGTGTGGATAAAAGAAGTCGCAACCCCAAGTATATGCGGAATCCTTTAAAAAAGTAATACGATATGAAACCCGGAAGTAGAAGTACGATCGATGATCACGACCAATAGAGTGCAAAGTGAGTAATTATGCTCCGGTTCTAGGTCACTGTTCGGGAAACATGGATCCATAATTCGCCTGCCAGCAGGTCTTCTTGGCTTCCTACGATGCCCTTTACAAAGTAAAAGTTACATAATTTCCTTTTGTCATATATTCACTATAATGTATACATATGCATATCACAACTTTTCACGACTCACTTACCATCAGAATTATTTCTAGGGGAGAAAATAATGAATTTACCGCGAATGTACTAGCTCATACGCTCTCCACCTCCATGTCATCGATTATTTTTCGACCTTGGGCATTGTATTACCCAACTATCCAATGAGGAATGAAGGCATGAATTAGGAGCTTGTGTGTCTTTGACCAAAAGGTGAAATACCTACATGAAAATGGAGCGGCCTGAGGGTTTTTGACCTACTGGGTTCTCAGTTCATCTTTATTTAGAATAACAACACACATGCTTTATGGTCAGAGCATCTCTTCTGGTACTTCTCATCATAGTAATTCTTTGCAATTTGAACTAAGTCTGTCGCGAATGGCAGTTCACTTTCGCCCGACACGTTTCCACGCACAACCTATTGATGCTTTAATTGATTCTAGTGGTTTTTGGGACCTCCCCTCCTATTACACTCATTCACAAGTAAAGAAGTCAGACGAACTTTGATAAGAGTATCAAAAACTACGCATGTATTTCCCACTAGTTATCCGTCATTCTTGTAATTCAGAAAAACAGCTTTAAATTTATGCTGTCTTAATGCGCATAAATAATTTTTCTGGGATTGGAATGCAAACGCCTGGAGGAATTCAAACCAATGAATTCCACATCCGATGTCAACACCGACAAACCTTTTGCGACGGTTGTGATCGACTAAGAACAAACCTCGTTAGATTTCTTTCACGTTCAAAACGATTTTCATCGTGAGTGAGCGCACATCTGTGTGTGCAATCGGAACTCTTGATGCCTCAAAACGCTTAAAGCAGTAATAGCATACATGAGTCCAAGTTTCGTGGCAGATAATGTTCATCGTGTTAGATTCACTTGAAATCAAGTCCTTACTTTGTTCGTTCGTCATCCAACGACTTAATGAATCAGGCTAAGTTTACGTTTTTGCGTACACTGTACTATTGAAACATAGTATTTTCATTTTCAGGAACAAAACTTTACACTCGCAGAAAAATCTATTCTGAGGTTTATTTGAACCAGTAGCAATGAATGCAGTTACCGGGCCATCCACTCAGGTGCCTCCATATCCGCCTATGCATGCACGTAAGCACCATTCATAATCAGCTTCTGATTTGGTAAAATTTAGCTCCGCCGTATTCGGAATCATCTGCCTATCCGCAATACAATACCTCAGAATTATACCCGCCCACAAGTAAGTTGTAATAAAAATGCTATTTTATAGAAAATGTTATTTTTTAAACTAAGGCCTATTCACTTTGTAGATATCAGCAAGTTGTCAGACATCGTGAATCTCTGAGTAGGTAATCACGTTTGTTTTCTCACCGCAACGTGATAAAAAGAACAATTAAACGCCTCAGTGTTCTCGTGCAGTCAAAGACCACGCCGTACATGCATTTCCAACTAAAGCTTTTGTAATGAGTCCAGAGAAAACAGAAACTTCGTTGGCTTAGAACGTTCAACTTTCCGGAGTCCAAACAAGGACCCATATGAAGACTTGTAAAAATCGGCTAGTATTAGTGATGCACCTGCTGAAATTCCAATCTTTACTTGCTGCATATTTTTAAAATTCGTCGAATTTGCTAACTAAATCAATGTCACACAAAAGATGGCGAAAATTTTGATTTTTCAACGTCTCAGGACGAGATTCGTCCTTGAGTATAGCAGTCTCGGTTTTTCTCATGTGACAGGCAAGGTTTGAGTTGTGAGAACTTAGAAAGTTAAATTTAATTTACTGGATGCTATGACCTTGCGTTAGTTGACGAGGTAAATAAACTTGTTTCATGTATGTAATCTTTGAGCATTGTCTGAAGGTAGCCTGGTAGCTCAACTTGGCTCAGAGCACTCACATTAGTCAGGCGCGTATGGTCGAATCTCGCAGTTTGAGCATGTGGATATATTTATCGATGACCCCATTACAAGGAAACCAGTTTTATTAATCAATCTAATCAACAATTTTGATTTTTTGAAATCCCTCGGTATGAATAGTCGTTTTTTCAGGGCTTATATAGAAATGTAAATCCGTGTGATAAGTTTTTCCTTGTTGTTAGCCCTATTTGATTGTCCTGCACTCAAAATCCTGGACAGTCCAAGGGCGGAGCCTTCCTTCACCTTACGTGAAATCTGAAACAGTAACCTACTGGTCTTCAGTACCGAAAGAAATTCGGACATTGTCATTGTCTTTTGGTCAGCTAGACCAATTGCACCGTCTTTGTCGAACCGAATGACGTTCGGTCATAGTCTCACAAACGTCCGATAGGGTTGGCACAGATAGCTGTTTACTACGCATGGTCTCCGCCTCGTCTACGTACACTTCTCATGGACTCGATTTCTTCCCAAAGGCCTAAATCATGGCTGCCTTTGGTTTTCATATACTATGGCTGTTCTACCTCACCGTTGCGACAGGGTTGTCTCCGGAATGA
Source organism: Fasciolopsis buskii (assembly GCA_008360955.1). Taxonomy (NCBI): domain Eukaryota; kingdom Metazoa; phylum Platyhelminthes; class Trematoda; order Plagiorchiida; family Fasciolidae; genus Fasciolopsis; species Fasciolopsis buskii. The sequence continues at coordinate 97,139 of LUCM01000880.1, read as the reverse complement.
CTGAAAGATTTCGCTGCTTTCTGTGGTAAACGAAACGCATTAAGAAAGCTATTAGACATTTCAGTGCCCGAAGGACTACGTGCAGCTGATTTATAAAATCAATTAAAACCAGTTTAACTGACGTAGACAGGAACCAAAGTCCAAACACAACCACTTTTACTAGAAACTCATTTGAACCGTTAGGAGCGTGAAAAGATGGTAAGTCCATTTAAAAATCACATTATGATTCCAAGGAGGATTTTCGTCAGTCAGGCAAGGCTAACCTTCAGAAAGGGAACACAAGGCCCGAAAGCATTGGTTTTTCTTCTCAGTAGTATATTTCGCATACGGATGGATGGAAAAATTTCCCTTTTCTGAAGGTTAGTCTTGTCTGACCGCCGAAAATACTTTTAACAATCACCACGTGATTCTTAAATAGACTTACCATCCATTCACGCTCCTAGCGATTCAATTGAGATTCCAGTGGGAAAGTAAGAAACGAGCGCACCAGTATAGGGATGGTTGGGCAGAATAATGCCGGGTACGCATACCTGAAAGGCGGCAATGACCGCAAAACCGGTCCTGTGCTTCCGGGAAAATTTTGTTCATCCATCCATAAGCAAAATATACTACTGAGACGAAAAACCGCTCTCAATCAAGTAATCAAATGTTTTGAAAGCATGCTAGATAAGTGTGGACATATAACCAGTCACTTTTCGTATCATGTAGTCAGCTCTTTCCACCAAGACAAATAGAGGGCAGCATTTTGAGTAAACCTAGTGCACTCGATTTTCCGGTGCAGACTAGATCAAATGTCTGCTTCCTTAAAATATTTTAGTCGAAGAATTCACAACCTAATGCGATTCTCGCTTGTGGAATAGTGTTCAATTGCGCTACGAGTACGTGCACACTCTGGTGGTGCTGTTTAAATTCAGCTGCGGATTTCATTATGCAAATAGTCTAAAGTGCTCCAGAAATCCAGTAGGAAAGATCTCGATCGAATTTTGTCTTTCTTCACATTTGTGTCAGTGTGATGTCTAAATGCCTCCAATGAAAAAATGTGAAAAATGTGGCATTTCTAGTGCAGTTTAATTGATTCTTCTATCAAAAAAATTATTCATCATGTGATATCAACGCTCAGTTCGTGCTTAAGATACCTGCATAGAACCTATCTGTCTACTGCAATTCACCAGCTTCCCGTGGCCATGGAAACCTTTGTGAACCACCTTGACTACTTGAAGCCTTTTGCCTCATAATCGTTTATCACTAATTCGTGCACCAGTTCGGGTGCAATGGCTATACACAGTTGATAATTCTCAACATGGATAAAACAACGTACACTAATTCCATGGTCTCTTCACGACGAGATGACCGTTGGTATTACACGATGACTGGTTTCGTGAGATCGTATTATCTCCTATCATTAAAAGTTTATTTTTTGTCTAGAATTTCAATTAAGTCGCACTCAACTATGTGATGACCAGACTGCACATTGACGGCTTGCGTGTCCCCATGACCCGACGAGCTATACAGGATGGCTTATCTCAAGCCAAGGATGCACTGGTGTCCGGAGAGTTAATGGGTATAGGTCTGACGAAGTACTAATCCTCCTCCTCGTGGTCATCCTGGTCGGCAGTTGATCTGAATTGGCAGTTCAATCGGAAAAACTAGTGGAAGGATATTTGATTCAAGTAGATGGGCTCCCACTCAGCTATACATATTTTGTTGCCTTGCGGTCAGGTTCTTGTTAGAACCAAAAGCTTTGGTTGAGAACCCTAATCGTTCTTACGCTTAGCGGCTGGACCCCACGGCACTACCCGTCCATTATTCCCCATGAGTTACACGCCTACAAATAATTCCCTACTGCATCGGTCGTCATGCAAGATAATCAGGACCGCGCTGCCCACTGCAACGAGTGGGGTGAGTGGTGATAACTAATCTGCTGCTCAGAGTTCCTTCTCGTTTATTTAACCTATCTCTTCTGTCTCCAACTCAATCTCTTTGTCCCTTCCGCATTCCCATATTGTCCCCACTGATAACACGCCCGATGCTCGTAACGGTTCACTGTCGAACAGTCTAGTAAATGGGTTTCAGTCTGCTAACTCACATTTTCTAAAGTCTCCTCAGCTTCTGTATCTCGGTTTCTTCAATGTGACAACAAGGGCTGAACCGTTGGGGTGAATGCTTCGTCAATCAGTCTAGCTTGCCGCACACTTATGTAGTCAGCCCGACTTCAGCAGCTGCGGATCCTTGAGAGATGTCTCTTGACACCCTTCACCAAAAAAATTGGAAGTAGATTCGAATATTCGACTTCTGAAGTGGGGAAAATGCAGCTGATCTCGACGAACTTCCCCCATTGGGTGGACAAACCTTGTCAAAAGCTCTCACATCCTAACATCGCAGTATCTGGAATGAGGAGCATATTCCGTTATCGTGGAGTGAGTCACTCATTGCATCCACCTTCAAGAACAACGCACGGAGCGACTAACAATCATCGTTGGATTAGTTTAATTCTGATAGCTACCAAGATCTCAGCTTCGACAATGCTGCGCTGTTTGATACCGGTTTGTGAGAGCAACATCTGTGAAAAACAGGCCGAATCTCATCGAGGTTGTATAGACCAGACTTTCACTCTTTGCTAAATACTCAAAATGCTCCACACACATCGCCGCCATAAGATCGCAGTTTTTCTTGACTTGAACGGCTCGTTTGCCTCAGTGGACCGAACAGCACTATTCTATGCATTATTCAATGTTATCAAATTTCGTGCATCTGCTGCAAGCATTATACTCGCATACCTGTGGCCGCGTAAGGGTATACGAATAACTAAAGAGTTCATGGGGAACGATTAGTGGTGTTTGACAAGGGTGTTCTACCTCTCCACTCTTGTTCAAATTCGTCATGGACGAGTTAATAGAATATGCTCGAGGTGGTCTCCAGGATGTAGGCCTCAAACTGGGAAATGGAGAGGAGCGGTATGATCTAATCTACGCAGATGATATCGTGTGTCTGTTTGAATCCTCGGACTATGCACAACATGAACTAAGCAGACTGTCGAGGTCTGGAGCTCGATTCGATATGTTCCTTGGATCTTCGTCGTGTAAAGTGCTGTTACGGGACTGGACGATAGTGGTGCCGACCTTGGTAGTGGATGGAGAGAAACTAACAATTGTAGAGGTTCTAATAACAATGGTAGCTCGGCAGTGAAGGTAAACACGCGTATATCGAAGGCTTGAGCGGCTTACGCTGGACTGAGGCACTTGTGTCGTCGGTGTGTTATTTCACCAGAGTTGAAAGATCGTGTGTACTATTCCTCATTGCGCTCAGTTTTGTTGTATGGTTTCGAGACATGGAGTATGCGTGTCGGAGGTGTCCGTCGCTTGGAGGTTTTCGATCACCGATGTCTACGTAATATCGCTAGGGTTGTATGGAGTGACCGGGTGAGTAATGTAGAGATGAGGAGTCTGTTATTAGGTGCCGGTTCTGGGAGCACCTTATATCGGCATATGAAGCTCAGTAGACAACGTTGATCGGGTCACTTGCTGCGCATGACAAACATTCGCCCACCACACCGTGCCGTAAGTTGCTAACAAGGATGAAACAGCCGTACAGAGCTTCCATCGTTTCTCAATGGTGAGATGAGCGATGATATCACATGCTGAATTACTTCATGGAAAAATTCAATCTCCTACTACTAACATGTGCCGAGTAATCAAGATATGTAGGTCATACCCAAAGCCTTGGTCGTACTTAGGCTACTTGCAGAGAAGTCATCTATGAGTAGGGGTCATCTGCTTTGTGCTAGCGGACAATAGCCGCGCAAATCGATGACGGATAGGTGCAACATGATGTGGTGAAGTTGAACAAACCGTTCAGAGCCTGCCCGGTAGCGTAATGACTAAGGCGTTCGACTCAGAATCGTTCGTCCTTGTTCGGGTTCGCGTCCCAGTCCGGGCGCGGTGCATATGCACTCCTGATGATTCCTCACAAGGATGAAACAGGTGTACAGTGCTTCCATGGTTTCTTAATGGTGAGTTGAGCGAAGATATCACATGGTGAATTGTTTCAATGAGAACTTTCTTCTGTTTTGGGGTTATCGGTGTTCCGCATGGTTTTCTTGGTCCCCGTTGGGTTTTTGTCCCATAATTTGTTTTCTGCGGCAAGACTAACCTTCCAGTTTGATCACCACTCCGCGGCGGAGCACCAGTCACCTTGTTTCTATCATCTAATATTCGCATTTTTTCGGAGTGGGCTTTATCACAGAAAAGCAAAAGATTAAATCTTACGCAAACAGTCGCTCTATTGAAATAAAACCAAAGTGGTGTAAATTAGCGTTTCTTTACACGGCTATGTAGTCATCAAAAATGGATCTACGAATGGGTCCGTAGGGAACTGGAAATCTTAAAGGCAGAGAATAAAAAATTAACAACTATCGGAGGCGTTCGCCTAACAACAGCTAAGTCTCACCGATTAACAATGCGATGTTATCGCGGGTTTAAATGGCGCAACAGGTGCGCATTTCCAGCTTCGGTTGAATACTGCACAACGTGTGATGTAGTATGTAACAGAACTCCGATTTTAAAGCTTTCCAAAAGATAGCTGCTGCACTTCAAAGACAATCGGTACATGAAGAAACAACAGACTCGGCTTGAAATTTGCTAAATGCAGTTCAAGCATATCTTTTCCAAGATATTTCACCATCGATAAACACTTAATCTTAGTAAATGAGTTCCTATTGTGACTCACATTCAACAGTCACCGTTTCAAACATGATTACCCTACCGTTTCCAGTTACAGTGTTCTATAATAAGCTAATTGAATTTAACCGCTTATGCTAGCTGGAAAATCACAGCGATCCAGTTTCTTGAAGGGTATTATGGCGCTACCGCCAATCTGATTAGGAAGCAAAAATACTTGTCCCAAGAATAGTGGTCAGATGCAGAGCAAAGGTCACCAAGTTTTGCCCATTTTCGAAAATGCCATCACATATATACGACACCTACTAACTGGCATTTCAGTAAGCCGAACTGGAATAATCAGATCGCGATGGGAAGCGACCCTCAGATGTCTGGCCCAGAAGCGCTATTTGGGTTAGATGAAACAGAAGCACACCAAACATAGTAACCTATGTGAAATCGAAGGTAACTTGTACCCTGACTTCCCAAATCATTCCACTGAATTAATGTGAATAGCTACCGACGGTAAGAATGGAATCAGAGCAACTCGACTTGGAACACCGATCAAGTTCGTGTATTTGCACAATGCAAGGTCACGCGTGTGTGTTATAATGTAATGTGTTAGCATGTGGGCAAAAGAATGAATAACTAGTTTATGAAGAAGCATCACTCTCATCACAACTTACTTGATTTTGGCAGTACGGTCGAAGATTCTGAACGTTTACACACAAACGCTTATTACATTTGAATCTCGGTCAACATATCTAGGGCTTGTGACAGGGTCTATGTTAACAGAGGTGTCCGGCATGTGATAGCGAATGTGATCAACAGGCCTTCGGTGCATCGATCGACTCCAAGATTCTTGCCATAATTTCCACTTGGTCCCGGAGTAATTCCGAATGCTAGCAGCAAATTGCTTCCCCATTGGTGGATTACATCCACGATTTGATCAAGCTCTCCGAGAATTGGACAAATAAACCAGGCTTGCCGTGTAATGTCATGAGCTACACTTCTTCATTGAACAAGTTGCTATATACACCTCACTCAAGCTCTTGGAATGGTGGTGGACTGAACAAGTCGATAAGACATTCTAGTGTTCGAATGAGTTCCCTGCTAATTCACTGTGTTACGGATATCTGGGTGAAGTTGACGAATGACGTCACCTTACTGCTTTGAGACCAGAGGTGATCCTTTCGGCAATAAAGTCATTTTCATTGTCGGTAACCAAGGTCTGAGGCGCATCCTGGTGATCGACGGCTTTCCGCATTGCAGCAATAATAAATTTGATACTAGAAGAGGTTGTGAAATACATATCAGGTCAATGAGAATAAGAACCAACGACGAACAAAATCCGGCATTCCTTCCCAAACGCCACATAATACAGAACATGGAATTCATTTCGAAAGCCGGTAAGGTATTTTGTGCATGCAACTGTCAAAACTTTGTAGAATCGCGCAATGTCAACATCAATCCCGGTCCAGCGGTGAGTAAGGCATTTCAGTTCATCAATACTCAAATGTTCGGGGTGCAAGTTAGAAGAAACGAATCGTCGAAGTAATGGAGTCATTATAAAACAGCCATTCTAACCCAATACCTAGTGTGATAGCCGGCTCACCTTTCCTAGTTTCGTAGTGTGATAATTGTTATTCGGTATTTGCAGCCCAAATGCATTTGATGGATAATAATGAGTCTAAAGTATCGACGTGAATCACAACTCAAGTGCCGAAAACTGAATGACCAAGGATGAACAATTGGACAATCACGAACACGGTTGTCTCGACAGTGTACTTCGCACTGCGATGCTGAATTTCGAGGTTGTATGCATAAAGTGTGACGCACCATTACTGCAGCTGTCTTGTCTATTGATTCCGATGGATGACAGATAAATCGGAGTTCTTCATGATCAGAAATGATGGGGAATTTGGAACCGATCTGGTATTGATGAATTCATCTGAACCAACCAAAAAACAGCTATTGCTTTACAATGTGCTAGCGAGTAATGCTGCCACGTGACAATGAGGTGGCGTAAAACAAATATAACTAAAACCGCGCCAACACCCGTAGGCTAAGGAAGTATTCTTAGTGAAGCTCAAATGTTTTAAGGGTAAAATGAAAAATAAACATACTTTACTAGCATAGTTTTTGTGAAATCTTAACAAAAACACCAATATCAGGTTGAAAATAGATTTTTTAGTTTGAGTGGAATTGAAAATGAATCGAGGTTAGTTTTGGAAGGGTCCAAATATTTAGTGTAATCTGCTGAAATTTGTGAACTATGTGCAGTCAACAAGAGAGAGTTAGGCGATCAGGACCGTGCTTGCAGGCATCATTGTTAGTCAGGTAATCAGGAAATTGAAGTGTTTGAATGGCATACATACTTAGAGGCTTTAACAACGACATTAAATTAACAAAAAAGTTGTGATCATGCAGGGCTTGCTTATCATATATTCATTTGTTGTCAATGTTGGCCAACAGCATCCGATCCCTGGATTGTTGATTTCACTATATATATATATATGCATCAGTCCAAGTGGCCAAAAATTATGAGAGTATGAATTAAAGAGAATATCAATATTTGGCAACTCACGAGAACCGTAGGGCGATGAGGCCTGTAAATAAGTATCCATTCGACAGAAATAACAAGAATCATTAAATTCGGATAAAAAATCTGATTTTTCCTTAATGCACGTCTAATGACGAAGTTTTTAGGTTGATCTCACGCGGTACTTGCCATAGTTCTTCGGTGTTTTACCATCAACAATGAGCATAACTTGTTTGGATTGGGCGACCGTCTCTAAAACATCGTTAGAAATTGATAAATCGAAATCCTTCTTGAAGAGTTCTCGTAAAACATCTGATAGGACACGATGTTTTGCCAACCAAAACCATCATCAGTTTCAAGCCTCGTTAAGAGCAGTTCCATCCCACGTCTGCGTTTAGAACGGTGTATAAAAAGGAGAAACGAAATTGCCAAGTTCCGTCGTAAACTCCAGATTGAGTATGAACGGTTCATAATAAATAAGGATGAAATCACAGTTGAAGGAATTGTCCTGTGAGTCTGTGACGGGAGTAGTACAGGTACCTACGGCATGACCATTTACGCCTTTGACAACAGTACAAACAAATTACAGTGCGAATAATTTGCTTTGCAGAAGCTAATAGAATGTTTAAGGCTGCACTCGTAGTGTCAGTTATGAACTATACCATTTTCCGCGTTATTTCTGAACTACGTCATAGTTATTCGGAATTGGGTAACAACATACATCCGCTTTACGGATTGAATGTGATTAACTGTGCTACATATGAAACACTTCGCAATCCATAGGCGACATGTTAAGCAACATTGTAGCTTTACATAAAAATGGCACTTTTCTGATGACGTTTCGGTTGTAAATATCTCAATCGTTTGGTCTTTCGGTTTTTAACTAAGGCCGTTTCTGGATTTAAATTGTTGGGGCCTTATAGACTGGCCTTTGGTTTGTGCATAAATGTGCTTATCAACAAAAATTTTTGAAGTGGGTTTGGTTAGGCTACTTGGACGTTTACGTTGCTCACAATGGCGAGTAGAGTTGAGGAGTAAAGTAGATTGTATTGACAACTAATTCCAGCACTCAGAGCGTCCCGGGGTTAGAGCTCTAGTTAGTCATCGAAGTTGCGATGTCGCTTGAGTTTGAAACTCGAAGGCCAACTCACGAATATCCAGCTTTTTTGTTGAAGCTGATAAAATTTAGTCTGTTCTGCGATCGCTTAGATATGGTGAAACACGCGAATTTTATTGTCTTCATTTTTCTGCGGACCAGGAATTTGAGGATATGACAGGAATTGGACTATCAAATCCTTCGATTTTCCCATAGTATCCGGAAAAGTAGGTGTCCTCCATTCTTCATTCAACCTTCCATAGACAATGTATCACGTGACACGAACAGGAAAATTTTGGTCGGGCGTTTCCAAAGTGCATGATATCATGCTTAAAAATTTCCTCTACGCCAAATGTGGAATTCTGTCATGCTCTTCCAAATTGTGCCACTGAATGAATCTGAACGGCGGCTTGCATCAAGAATGGAATCAGAACAACTCAAATCGGAATACAAATCAAGTTCATAAATCTACACAATTCAAGATCAGATATATGCCATAATTTAATATAAGAATATGTAAATAAAGAATTTGGTAGCTAGTTTATGGAGAACTATCAAAATGACACATTGTATCCAGCTACCAGGTTTATTGGATGCTGAAGTATAAAGGTATTTAAGGAGAACGGAAAACAGTATGGGCATTCATTCTCAATTTTTATCTTTCTAATATTGAACTGATATGTGAGTTTAAAAATTCCTAGTGATTTGGTACATTTTCAAGCACAAAATGGCGATTACCTTGCAATAGGAGCAAGCGAAAAAAGATTGTTGAACTTTTGAAACCCGAAATGTTTTAAACGTTAAAATGATTTTCTGGTTCTTGTTCATGCGTTGCCACCATATGATGGAAACAAAAGATCAACGATGTCAGGAATATTCGACTGTTTATATCTCAGTATCATTCCTGTTTTAGGTTTCTAATACATGGAATGGAGAGAGATGAAAGTGGTCCGCTTTCGAGGTATTTTCAGAATAAATAACTCGATGTGCTTCACACATTTATGTCCTTGCACAGACTTCGCTGACGATTTTGGTCAATCCCGCAAAAAACATCAGTGCGAAGTTTGTGTTTCTTGGTAAACTCGGCCTCACAAACTGTATGACTTAGCTTTTAAATTGAAGTTGCAACAAAATTATCAACACCGACTGAGGATTTACTTTGATAGAATACTATCCACATCTTTTCGGAGCCTAAACTGAGTTGTTTATTCGAGTGGCAGTCACCATATAAAGACTGACTGTACAGAAGTACCCGCTAATTAGCAATCACTATCTTCGTTCTGCCCACCAATATATTGTCTTCCAGCGTAAATAAATGGCCGGAGGTGGAACGCATTAAAGGAAGGCAAGGCACCGGGCTAATGCCAACCAACCAAAGCTAGCTAGCTATCAGCACTGTGAGATGCCTTTGATTAAAACATGACAAATAAAGTCGGTGAATTAGGAACTGGTTTAAAAAGCGAAACGCCACATCACACTTCATAAATGGTTGGCTTTCGTGGCACCGGATTAGCTATGATGCTATTGTTACAGTTCCCGCATACAGAAGTTTATTGACCGCCAGTAGATTGGCTACTACCTTGGCGATAGCAGATCAGATTTTCGGTTTTTGTAACATCTCCTCCCTCAAACTAATTCAGTGGCCAGGTGTCTTCTGTCACAACAGTTAGGACAACGTTATCTTCCCCGCTTCCGGATTATTTCATCATTACCACCATTCTTTTTCTGCTTGCACCTCGATTGACACCGGGAACAGTCCCAGTCGTTCAGCAGCCGAATGTGTGCGTCCAACAGGTCGCTTTTGGTCCATCACAAACAATCACATATTGTGGCAATTGCAATCAACAGGTGGTGACACACGTGCGCTACGTAACTGGTGCTCTTACATGGTTACTTTGTGCGGTAATCTTTTTTTTCACGTAAGTATTTACTGAGTATTAATCAATATAAATTCCCTTTTGGACGTTTGTTCATAGGTAACCTAATGTGGTAGGATGCAAATTTTGTGAATAATGTTACGGTGTCAAAATAAGATTAGTTAATAGAAACACTGTATGGAATGCAGTTTGGAAAATAGTAGACTGAACAAAATCCACGGAACAGATTAGCTGCTTTCTGTCACGCGCTAAAAGTCACGGTGAAGGGCAGTTGGGGTATGACTAGTAGTCTCCGATCGCAGCCAAGTTACCTGGATTGATTTGACAAGACCTTTCTGTGAACATAGTGATGGGTTTAATAGCCTGATTGCTATTGATTCTGCTGTTATCAATTGAAGCTGACCGACAGCTTTCGACGAATTCTCCGGTATCTCGTAATTTACTTTGAAGGCTTCGTCATTCACCCGGTGTCTGTAAAACACGCTAAGACCACACAGCTAATCTGTTTCGTGGATTTTGTTCAGTCTACTTTTCCCAACCACGAACAGCCAACAATCCATCCGCTCCTATTTTCCAAACTGCATTCCATACAGTGTTACTATTAGCCAATCTTATTTTGACACTGTAACATTATTCACAAAAATTTGCATTCCACTACATATATGCAAGTATCTTGGCCACAGAACGAAATTACCGAAAATGACCTTGTTCGTCATCTTATTACTTTTCGCTTTAATGCAATGGGATTATTCAGTCAATTGTAAACCTACATCGTTAAATTGGTCGGACGGTATCTGAAATCAGTCTGATGGATTGAGCCACGAGGCTCGAATTAATGGGAACTTTGGCAATAAAAGATGATATTCCCGATTAAACAAACATGAAATCCAAATGAACTTTTTTAGCAACCTGGTGACGAAACTGGATATGGGATTAGTGTAGATGATACATTCGACTACGGAAGAGAAGTGAAACAGTATATAAGTTTGTCGATGCGCAACTGCTTTGTGCGATAAGATATGAAATGTGGAAATCTCTGCTTTGTAACATTATTTTGTACATATTATTTCTACAGTGGCACTGGAATACGCCATAGTGCTAGGAAATTTTACTTGACGATGTAGCATCGATCCCAGTCCGTCAAAGGAAATCATGAAGTACTGAGCATTATTTTCATCCTTGGTGAGAAGTGGCAGGAAAGACGACACTCATTGCAAGAGACTGTCATTGCAAGTCCTACGGCCTCTGATAATGCCTACGTTTGCTAACAGAATGGTTTTGCGCCATGTAGCTTTGGGTTATTAAATCTCAGCCCAGAGAGCCTCCAAGTGAAAGCGTTCGACCTAATATCATTCACTCCAGGTTCGAGCCCAATTAGGGGGTAATTCATATGGTTAATACCATCCACTTCTAACGAGCCTCAACAAATAGCCATACAGTCAGTGCTTTCGTAGTTTGTATTTGTGTGCTGAGCATTCTTAATCCATAGCGACCTATCCGAATGCTTTTACCCTCTCTGGACATTGCACCAGGCTCCTTTGATCATCCAAAACTTACTTTGTGTGATTCGCAGTGAGGTTCCGCAACGTTAACGCTTCTTGCTGTCGATGTAGAGTTCCGGGATACATTAACACTTTTCTTCTCTTCACATCTGTCTTTTCCAGTGGTCCGTTATTTTGTTTTTTGATTCCATTTTGTGTGGATGACTGCAAAGATGTGGTGCACAGTTGTCCTCATTGCAACGTGACCCTTGGAACTTACCGGAGATTGTAGCCGTGCAAGCGCAATCACATCAGTCATCCGTCATCAATGTTGTCTGGTAGTTGATTTCAACTACAGTCTTCGACCGAATAAATGCCGACCGACAAAGTATCCCCATGTACATGCATGCTGTGACATTTCTTTGGCTCTGCAGTGAATCACGGAATGACATAAACGATAAACCAATGGATGGATCCAATGTAATTGCTCATTGTGGTTTTTTACTGTTTTATAAACGCACTACATTAATCTTCCCGTGAAAATCGCCCTATTTTTTGCTCATCTCTCTATATCTTGTTGAAGTAGTTTTAAGATTATGAAAATGAAACTAGAAAAATTGGAAATATCGTTGCTTTTTATGTGAATCAATCAATCAGTCAACCACCCAGTTGTTCAGCTGCAACTTATTGTCTACAGAATACAAACAAAATCATGTTCATTTTCACCATGTGACTTTGAATTTCATACTCAGCCTTGTTCTCTAGTAGTACAACTGGAGGAACGCACAAGTCACAGACGAGCTACAGGTTTTTCTGATTAGTTCCAGATGTAGTGGCAGTGGATGTGCCTGAACCAATAAGTCGATTAATTATTTGCCATGTTCATAGATCTTACTGCATTACTACTGTCAGAATCAAATAAACGGATCGATTGAGTTTTTACTTTGTGATATGTATATATTATATATTTACATCAAATACACTAAAAAACTAAGTCAGACTTTCTCTTGAGATAGTATGACGTTCTGCTTGTCTCTGTGATCCAACGAACTATAGAGGATGGTCTACTTCAATCCGAGGATCCAGTAGAGCCTGGAAGGTCATTGGGTGTAAGTAGTTTTCCAGTTCTCCAGGTTGAAAGATGGCTTGATCGGGCAACTTAGTCGAAAAAATGAGAGAAAGAACAATGAATCCAATTAGATGAGCTTTTTATCAACTGTATCACGCTGCCTTGCAAACAGGTTCTTGTTAGAACTAAAGGCTTTGATTGAAAACCCTAATCGTCCTCTCGTTTAGAGACTGGACTACCGAGCAGTGCCCATCCACCATTTTCAATGAACTGCACATCTACAAACAGTTTCATATTTCATGGATCTTCGAGCAGGGTAGTCAGAATTGCGTTGCCCAGCGCATTGGGCTGGGTGAGTGGTGATAAGTATGTTAATGCTCAAAGTTCTCTCTCTTTTATTCAACCTGTTTCTTCTGTCCCCAACCGAATCTCTTCGCCCCTTCTGCCTGCCCATAATGCTGCCGCCAATAACTTTTCCGATACTTGCACCGGTTCATTGCCAAATTGTGCCTTAACTGGTTTTCAGCGTGCTACCTCAGGTCTCCTCAAACTCTATCAGTCAATCTCGACTCTTTCAATGCGTATATTCTCGTGCAGCTTGGACAACAGGCGTGTTTAGCGCTGACAATGGACTCACTGGATGTTGGCGTCTGTTGCATCAGCAAAACACGAAATCCGAATTCGAGTAGTGTAGTTCAATCAAATGCACCTAATATATCCTCAAGATCTCTCCTGCTCACTTCAGGAGACGAAGCTGGTTGGGCTCCGGGTCAGCATGGTATAGGAATAGCCTTGAATGACAAGGTCCAAGTAGTCTTTTCAGAAGGAATACCGGTTTTTATGTGTTCGTGTGCCTTGAGTCTCCGGAGGTAGGTTAGTGTTCGAGAGGATAGCTGTGTTATGCTCTGCTCCTTTGTCATTCTGATATATGCTTCATCAGACTGTAGCACTGAGACAGAAACACAAGTTCTACGATGTGCCCCCCTGCTCAAGTTTGTAAGAGCAAAGGTTCTGACATTCTGGTGGCAGCAGATGCACAAGTTGGGTAGCTCAGCACATTATAAGCTTGTTTGGGTTGACGCTGCATGTTAACCGATTGGCTTACGAATAACGGGGATAGGCTTCTCTAATTTTATTCAAAGAGTCTAATGTTCCTATTTAGTAGTTTGAGTCAGATCAATCCTATTGGAGTAAGCTCCCAGTTGCGCAATTCTGTTCAAATCTGCAGTTACCCGTGATCCAAGTACATCGGATGGGACCATATGCCAATTTTAATGCCTTTTTCACTGCAGCTCAATGATCAATAATGCAGACTCGGTTGGTTAGAGATCGTCTGTTTTATTTGGCTGCTTCCACCGGTTATGACCAGAAGCTATCGCATTAGCTGAGAGTACAGGAGAGCAAAAATGTTAATGGGCAAGGGGTAGTGCATTTGGTGGCTAGTTTCGTAGGCGGTCCTAAACTAGTGGTCCACTAAAGAGACATGCAATTAAAATAGGACGGCATCTGCAACGTCAAGTACTAACCAGCCTTAAGAGAGATCGTGAAATTTGACGAGTTATGATATTCGAAGAAATGCAATTAGCAGCCGCTTCAGGTAACAGTCAAAAACTGTTTAAGCTTATTCATGATACAGATGAGAGAAAAAATTTGATTAGAAACTGAAATGGCAAACAACAGAAGTTTGCTCACTGAGTTGAACATTTCAATGACCCGTTTAGCTGACCGCATGCTAATGTAGTCACTACGAAATCAACAATTGCGACGCCTTAAGAGTTATCACTTGACACCCCATCGGAAATGGAAGTACAGTCGAACGTTATTCTAATAACGTGGGGAAAAATCGGCCGTTCTGGCAAACTCCCATGCAGCTCAGTTCTTTTCAACTTGAGGTGATATCCTGATAGCATAGCTTACCAATTTACTACTTGATATTAAGGACGAGGAGCATATTCTGTTATCATGTCAAAGATCTTGCATATCTTCAAAAGGAAATGCGCATTGACTGTAGTAATCACCATGGGATCAGTTTGATTCCAGTGATGACCGCGGTTTTAAGTTCGATAATACTGAGCCGCCTGACATTGGTTAGCGAGACTAACGCCTACTGCAATTATTATGCTCACACACCCAGTGGTCGCATGGGGGTATTTACGGTGAACTACCAAGTACATTCAAAGAGGCTAGGAGTGTTTGACAGCGGAGTTCCATCTCTCCATTATATTTCAACTTGGTAATCGACGAGGTGCTGGAGGATATCTTAAGAGTTCTTTAGGATGCAGGCGTCAAACTGGAAAATGGAAAAAAGCTGTTTGATCCAGATTGCACAGTCGACCTGGTGTGCTCGTCCGAATCCGCGGGACAATCGGCACGTCCTGTGCACCTTCGAACTGTGAACTGTTGTTACATGAATGGACGTCGGTGAAAACTATTTGATAATTAGTGGAAAGAACTAATCATTGCTAATCGTTTCTCTTGCCTCGACAGCTGCTTGGCTAAAGATAGTAGCGCGATATTAAAAACAAACAAGTACATATACAAAATCTGAGCGACGTACGCGGGTCTGAAGCACTGATGGAACCAATCTGATGCTTATATAAATTGAAATGTCATGTTTACTGTCACGTTGCGCTCGGTTCTCTTGTATGGTTGCGGGACATGGAGCTTGGGTGCTAATGTCCTTCATCTCTTCGAGGTTTTCTATCGTTGATATCTGATTGATGTTTCCAGGGTTGGATGGAGTGTTTGAATGAGCGCTATACAGTTTTGGAATCTAGTACTAGAGGGGGAATTTGAGAATTCTCTATCCCAGCGTATCAAGCGTAGTAGACTTCTTTGTTTGGGTCACGTTGCCTACGGCGAACACTAGTCTACATTGCTGTTCCTGTCACGGAGTGGAAGATTCCAAGTGGATGTTAAGGAAAGGCATATCAGTGCATAACGAGAAATTGCACAACGAACTTGGGTAAAGTAGGTATCCTGCATTCCTGTAATTGATGTCCAAAATACTCGTCGACCAGCTGGCTCCAGAAACTGAATGATATGACAGCAAACCGTAAACAATGGCAATCATGTCGTCATTTTCTGTCGGACCAGAGCCATTGGAAAATGCGTTAATACGGTCGGACAACATTCCCGATGTTTAAAATATCCCATAGAACACATTGAGAACAACACAACGCGGCGAACAAGCTCGTTTTCAGTTATTCGTACTCATGTCAATACATAACATTAAATATGGTTGGAGATGGACCAAGAGAAATTCTTGGTTTGCAGTCGCACCAGTTAACAACTCTAAGAATGTAAGTATATGCGTAATTGATCAATTTGTCACATGATCAGGTTGCAAACCACTTGTTGAATAATGACAAGTGCTGATAACGCGAATGTCTTGGGTTCGGTCCCCATCCAGGCCACCACAGAAACAATTGGTCCAGACTCTTAACCTTCCCTGGCCCACCTGTCATTATCCAACAAGTGGTTTACAACCTGATCATGCGACAAATTGATCAATTACACATACATACACAAATCCCCTTAGTCCATCTCCAAACACATTTAATGTTATGTATTGGCATAAGTACGAATAACTGAAAACGAGCTTGTTTGCCACGTTGTTATTCTCGGTGTTATCCGTTAGGGCGTTCTTTTGTTTTTCCACCCATCTGGTTACACTCACTGTCCCTCTTAGATATTTTTCCTTTCTCTATCCACGTCTTATGGGGTGAGAAATGCATTGGTCATTGGAATTCGGCGCTGCTGTTTAACACCGGATGACGAAGTGAACCTCTGTCTCCTTTGTCTTGTTCACCAAGAAGCAAAGAATATATATATGCACATGCACAACTATAGATAGAGACATAAAGGCACCTCCTCCTTCTTTCGACTGCAAAAAGAATTTTCCACAGGTTATTGACAAAAGTACTGTAGGTTAGAATGGATTAATTGGTTTTGTTGCGTTTTGCGCTGGAGTCAATGGAAAAAGTTTTGCTCTGGCACAAATATTTTCATGTAGGGCCGACGATTATTTGTGCGGGATCGGCTTTTTACGCTTGACTAATTGTCCTTTGGACCCAACCTTTCACGCGCAAACCTCAGACCATTCGGTGAACCTTACACTCGAGAAGCACCGAACTCGAGTTTCGCGCTCATTAGAGGTCGTTAATGGTTTATATCCTCCATCATACTCCGGGCTTAAACCCCGGCTGTCCAAATAGATTGTGTGTTACCACTGTGTCACTGGCTTCCGTCAAGGCAAATCAGAATTACCGAATCGGATATGCCAGTTACCGCCAATAGTGGTTACGCAAATCGATGCGGTAGCTGCCGCTCACAATGAAGCGGAATATTTGATCGTCTTAACTATGAAACAGGTAGTCGCATGTGGTCACAGATTTAGTTTAACTCAGTCCGTCAAGCAAACTGCCGCACCGCAAAAAATTGGAAGCACCATGGTTAAGTGTGGCTATCCCCATCAAGATTTATGTGCTGACGACTTGTATGAGGTCGACCGGATGACGTGGGGCTTGCGCGTGAAAGGTGAATGCCAACCCCACACACTTCTCACAAGCAATTGCCAGCTCTGTACAAGGGTTATCAGACGCGGAGCAGACCGATGGGGACATGCACTACATCTTGTGAAGAAGACCAAATTCATTAGGAGGGATTCGACTTGAGTTAACAGTATACATAGCATTTCGATAGGTCATCAAAAAGTGGTCTGCTTTTTAATGTATAGATCAACGCACATTCCATGGGACTGAAAAAATAATCTGAAATATTACGATTGGTTAAACTGGTTTACCCCTCTGCAGCTGCGGCAAGTGCGCTGATGTCCACGTGTCACATGACGATTTAGAGATTTAGTTAGATAAACATGAGATCAGACGAGATTAACTGGGTTCTTTTTAAGCGCAATCGGGTTGCACAAAGCTTATAGTGTTCATATAAAATTTTATATACACATATATGCATACGTGCATGAATTCTCAGAAACTTATAATTGGTGAACTTGCTGTCTGCATAGCAGAGATTTCATCATCTCGCACGGACGATGAATAACCTTCCGAAACTCTAAAACCAAAAGCAAAGAAATCAATCGTAAACAAACCGATGCACTGAAAAGGGCCAGTAATGATATTTTGTATTGTACTGTATTGTATAGACTTTTGCTTACAAAAAATAATGTCGCATTTCAGTTAAAAACTGTGAGTTTAACAAATGAATTAGGGCAAAAAATAAATAAAATAATAAAAGATTTACACTCATCGCCTCGTAAAGAATATAAAAGCACTCATCCAGGAATAATCATATCGCATTAGGACAGGCTGCTCAGGAATTCGCCTGAAACCCGGTCACGGTTTGTTAAAATTCGTGCTAAATATGGAGCAGTGGAGTTCCTATAGACATTGATTCTGGACGGTATGGAACGAAAAGCGGATCGTGTCGAAGTATGAGAGTGACACTTTGAAAGATCGTTGTGCAGAGGATGCGTGGGATCAGAGAGAATTTTGTGAGCAAATTTCTCGCATGCTGATAAGTGTTGATCGCATAGATTAAAGGACAATTCAGCTAGTGGTATGAAGGACACTCGGCTAATAATTGACAGTCCCTGGCGATGAATTATAGTCATTTTAAGAAAACCTGGAAAAATGACGGAAGAACAGTAAAGAAGGATTGGAAAAACACACTGGTATACAAATCGGGAGATGGTGCTTTGTTTCACCTTTGCTTTCTTTAATAATGAAACGATAATGAACATCATTTTCAGAAATGGGATCATGGCCAGTTGAGGACCGTCAAATAGGGAGAGCTGACCAGAGGTGGAAGGAGTCTCACTATTAACTTTCGAGTCCAAAAAACCACTGCGTTAACTTCTCGACCATCGCAAGGTGAAACTCAACCACCGAAGATCATTACGGGGAAAAAAAGGAACATTCAAAATAAAAGAATGTGCACGATAAAAATGCATCCGACGTTTTGGGTATGCAGATCGACGTGTGAGACAGATGTGTTTTGTCCGAGTGTTGCTTTTTTTGTTGAAAACTGCCCCAAAGTGTTAGTCTTTGTCTAGAACCATTTTAATTGTTGTATGACTTTGGTACAGTGATTTCTCGATATAAGACCATAATGGTTCATCTGTCAGGACTTCTCTCCTGATAACGGAAGGTTGGACGTTCGATCTCAGCTCGCAGAGTTGTTCCTAGATGGGATAAACATTTGTTGGTGATAATCCATGCACCAAGCAGCACATTAAAGTAATAAAAAGACAATACAAAGTTCAGTATGTATAGGGGAAATGATGAAACATGATATCGGGACAGACTAATAGTCTCTGACAAAAAATGTCGCATCGAAATTTTATTGTAATAAAACCCGTTCAGCTGATTTTCTCCGGATCCAAATCAGAAGTGAAACGAACAACATCTGATGGAAAATACGTGAATATAATGGTAATATTTTGAGGTAAAATGTTAGGAGGGGTAGAGGAAAGCAAATTTTTGCATAAAATATAAAAATAAATGTCCAACTGGACAGGGACGAGAGATGAACTATTTCGCTGTATACATATCTCAGTGTTCAGACTCCACAGGTAACAAGTCTTTAGATTAAAAGGAACCATGCAAAATTAATCCACCTCCTACTACTCGGTCGCAAAAAGGTAATGTTGATGTCTCAGTCGCTCCTTTTTGTTAGTTTTCATCGATGATACGGAAAAGTGCACTAATTTTAGAGTGTTTTAGGCCATCTTACTAGTGTCATGTTTGGTCGTTGTCGAAGGGACTAGAATCTAGTACAATCACGTCCAGTTAGCCGGAGGAACCGGATTGGATAAAATTGTGATTAAATGGACACATTTCGCAGTATTTTCTGTAATTCAACTGCCGAAGATCCTGGCATCACATATCAAAATCAGTGCGCCGCAGTTTAAGAGAGGTGCATCCTTGTAAACTGGGTTTTTTTATTTCATGATAGATAAAATCACTGGCCAATTTAGCCAGTGTGTGGATGCATCTGAATTTCCACGAATGACCGGAAAAACCTTTGTGAATGATACTGAGAACCTATCAACAGTGGAAACTGCATTTTCTCAAAAGTGCATGCGAAAGCCCGGATTTGTATGTCGTGTGACTGATAGGTCCTTACGTCACGATAACGTGAACTTGTCTCTTACCTAGGACTATGAAGCGGTCAATTGGTCGCTAAAGGATAAATTCGGGTTATATGTTGACAAGGTCGCACTTGAATGCACACGTGAATGTCATTTGGTTCTGGGTGGTTCCTGGTAATTTAGTCAGCTCTAAGTTAACTTATTCATGTGCTAATAGACAACAGATTACTCCATGCGGAATATTTTGCAGTTGGCAATCCAAAAGCGTCCAAAAGCGTTAACAAATGTTTGACTTAAAATTAAAAGAAAAATGAAACATGCATTATGAGAAAAACGAAATTAGAAATCGATCAACATCAGCGATAGTTCCATGGGCAAAAATTGTACCTAACGCAATCGGCCTATGCAGCGGATTATAAACTGTCGGCGACCTCTATTTGGCGAAATCAGTGGTTTTGCTGATTGTTCTTGTAGCACGCTCGTAAAAATCTTACTCGCTCTCTTCCAAGGATGTTTTTAGTGAAAATTTAAGGGCTTGCCATCCAGATAAGGCCCTCAAACTCTTACCCAGGGTCAGCAAACTAGAACAAATACTGCATATAAATTAATTCAAATGACAAATACTAGGCAATTTTCTGTTATCTTATAGGTAAGAAGGATCGCCACTCAGGTGACGGTCACAAAAGTGAGGCTAGTCACATTTGCTTCATAAAGTAGATTTTCTCTGATGATTTAATTTGTTATGCTTAAGAAGAAACCGGATTTTTACAAATAACTCTTCATACGTTAACAAATTTCCGGTCTTCATTGAGGACAGTTCGCGTGCCATGGTATATCTGTTTCATCCTTGTTTGGAATTATCAGCAGTGCATATCCGGAATGGACAGCAAACTCATGGACATGCATTTATGATTGAGCATCGTAACTGCCGAGCTATCCAAACTGACTGTGGGCGGTATCGTAAGCTTCAACAATGCGTGGTAGAAAATTAAGCAATCACTGGTTTTGCTTGGATATGGAAAATTGTTCAGAATTCAGCTTCCGTGAAAACACCCTAAGAACAACAAAGTTTTTGCAGACAATTTGATAAGTTTGGCTTCTTGGACAAAATGAGTAGTATAAGATTAGACGTTTACAGAGAGATCAGCACACTGTTTAGAGCAAGCCTGGATAGCCTACCGACCATGATGTTCAATCCAAAGTAGATCATCTGAGTTTCGCCTTCCAAATTGGATACAATGAATGTGCACTGCAGTTTGGACGATGTTCAGGAAGTTGCACGAGACAGGGACACGAAGTTTCATGATGCCTGATGGAAGTTTGAGTTTTGACAGTTCACCACGTACCCTTAACTATGTACACGGTTTCGTAGTCTAAGATTTCCTTCTTATCGTCAAGTGCGACAGTATGAACTGAAGCCGGCTGCGTCGTCAATCTCATTTTTGCAATGCTCTCAACAGATATTGGATGATCACAAAATTTTTTAGATCTGCACAATACGTAGTTACAGTTTTTAAGGCTACGAGTTCTTCCGGGTTTACCGCAAAACTATCGTATACACAAAAAAGCACATTCTAACGGATGCATTTGAAGATGAGTAGGATTTATTGTGAAAGCAGGATATTTGTCTTTCTCTACGATATTAAACCAAGCGATAGAAGTAGTGTGTTGCACACCGTGCTTTACATGCTTCTTATTTGTTACTGTCCTCCTGATTGGCCTGGTCGTAGTTGTGCTCTGACATTCTTCCTTATCAGCAAACTAAAGAAATAAAAGTAGTACGCGATAATGAAGTGTTAGTCTGCTTAGAATCCATTCACTAATTTACAGCTGTAGGAAGCATTCATCAGTTCTGATAGCGGTTTATGCTAGGCGATTTAAAAAAATAGATGATCCCCAGGTATTAGTAATGTTTACGGTCCCACGACAAATTGGAAATTAGGTTACATATTATCCACCCAGTGAACCAGCACATACCAGGTATCACCGGTGTAGACGGACGAAACAAAACCGGATGGCATTGTGTTCCTTTAAATAATCACAGCCTGAAACTGTCGGTGAATTGCGATCCGAGAAACTAGGTTGTTTGTCTGGGGTGGGACACTAATCAGCCTCCTACTTGGTCTACGACATTTGGTGCAGCTTAACTAATGTGGATCGTGCATGTGAGCTAAGCTGTTCGTGACGAAGCGATCTGTGATCAGATCACAGACCCGACTAAAGCTCACTACTGAGAATCAGATGCCGAAAACGCTGATGGTGAACAAACGGTCAGTACTCGCTGCTTACCCTAGACGATATCCGGAGAGCCAATTGGCATTCAGTTAGCTTACCTGCTTGAAAATTGTGATTTAGAAGTTGGTGTAATCAGGGCATCAAGTTCGAAAGGTGAGTTTACGATTAAGTTAATTAGTAATGGTCAATTAACAATAATAGTAATGATTAAACCCCTCTTTAGGAAGATAACTGACTTGAATTTATGGGCTTTTAGCCACCACGACTCTCTCTTGATGACGTTTGCACTGCTGCTTGACCAGTGAAATTACTTGTACTCTTTTGTGGTCTGTATTGTCAAAACCGACGTGCACAATAATTTTGTGGATGGAACATCCGCGTTCTAACGGTCGCCGTTTTCACATGTGTAACCTGAGTGTGATCTCATATGACCGATGTGCTTGTCGAAAAGCAGAACGTAAATGGTGTCCGGTGGAAGGGCAAGTATTTTTGAGGAACGCAATACATACTACTCATATGCAACGTTAGTCCAATTATCTAGCATGCAGTTTACAGTCAGTACAACTTTAACAGCTCAAGGGGTTCACTTCAGCTTTTAGTCCTGACCTGGTTTTTGGACTGCTGATACCTGAACTGACTGTGTTGGCGATGAGACGGCATGTGCCATTTAATTTGGACCATTATTAGCATTATTAATCCGTATGTGACACGTTCATTTGTGTACCTGAAGTGACTGACGATCCGAACTCGTGACATTTTCCAGCTGTTCCGTGTTCAGCGTTTATTGGGTAACAAATGACGAACAAAGCTTGTACCAATTTACAACGTGGTTCCTTGTAAAGCGCATTGCATGCAAACCTTGTAATGAATATGTCGGATTTCACTAAAGTCCCGTTTGTTATTTTAAACAACGATGGACATTTATTACTCTTTTCGGATTTGCTGATCAAGTGGCGTATGTTTGCAAAAATTTAATTCGAGTACGCGTCGTGTTTGTCCTAAATAAGTCCATTTTACCCAAGATGATACTGATTTGTTGACGAATCGCACCATCATCATGCATTGTTCGCCGAAACATTTTTTCTCTTCCCACCAAACAAGCCTGTGATCAAAATGTTCACAAAACCGACTATTTCCGAAAATGCTGGGAATTTTTAGTTGGTTACTTTTCAATTAAACTTGTTTGAAAATCATTGATTCTAATCATTCCAATTTTCGTTGGTTGCCCAAAACTTCTAGATCCTCTTGATTCCAGCCTCTGTGAGATTGGAACGAAGCAAATAGACAGTTATTGAATTATCTCATTTTATGACACTTTATCAATTTTTAGAAAAATGAAATTCACTGTCGAAGAAGGAGTATTCAAGTTTCGGTATAGTATATTAAAGAACAGTATGATATAACATTTTATAGTATAGTACAATTTGACATAGTGTGGCATAGTATATTTGGACATGGCATTGTTCACATCGATACACCCCCGTTGTTTGATAGTGCTCTTTAGTCTAACAAAGCTACTGCTGGTCACTCAATTTATCAGAACCAAAAATCACCGCAGTTACACTGAGCAGGGACGACCTCGTGATGGGCAGATAATTAAATACGGGGCCGTTCAAGCTTACTTTAGTCTTGATTGCTTTATAATGGCTTTTACGACACAGAAATTCGACAATGATTACTGAAGTGCTTTGTGTTGAAATCATGAGTGTTTGCTCACAAATTATCGAAATGCCAGATGGGTCAGGATGAACGAACAACCCCAAAATTGCTTTAACAGCCACCATATATTAACCCAGGGCGGTTGTCTTAGGTGCATTAGAAATGATCGAGGAAATCACACTTCAGTCCGAAAGTCTGACCGAACGTACGCTTTCTCTGGTAAATGTATACGGACTGAGTCAAAATCCAGCGGAAATTATCGTACAAAGATTCACTTCACGTTAAAAACATTAGAACATCTATCAACGGCATTAAACTGTTGTTTGTCTTAATGTCTTGAGAGCGAAGTAAATTTGTTCATGATAAAATGAACACAGAAAGAGGTAGTGTGTGTATTACAAACAATGATCAAAATGAGTTAGTGCACTGAAACCTGCAAAATGTAGCATGCCGTAATGGTTACAGTTCAGTGGCTGGTAAGTGCGATGGTGTATTTTCTCGGATTCCCCTATTTTTATTTTTGTTTTCGTTGTTTTCTTTTCAGATTAAGTTAACTTATTAGCCTGTTGCAGCAGCGCTGCCTCAGTGGGATTGTTCCCTCGTGTTTGAGTGGATTCGAGATACTTGTACTCAGTAATCAAATACTTTTTCATCGAATTTCAGTATAGATTTCATCTCATGAACATACCAGACCAACCATATCTCCTCTCCTACTCCGGACCTGATCTTTTACAAGAAAGTCAAGTCAGTTTACCGGTAACTAGCAGTCCGGTTTTCGTTTATCGGATCTCATCACTGAGCTTACTTCATGCACATTAGGATCGGCTCTAAAGTTGTTTTGGCACCAAATCACACTTTTTCCGTCATTTTCAATGAGTAAAGGAAAGACTGGGATATGGTACCTAGATAACGTTTTAGTTCACTAAAGACGGAGACTAAGTAGGCGTAATGTCGTCGTTAATAAGCAAACACCGAACACCAGTCAGCTTGGCCGCGTATCTCAGTTGATAGAGCACGTGTAGTGCAAACGCGTGAGTTGCATCTATGCGTGAACTCGAACCTCGCCGAAGTTGAAGTCTTTTCATCGTTGGATTAAAATTCTGCATCTGCCAGCCAAAATTGTGAGTACCGGACTTCAAGTTATCAACAGACAGACTTAACTCATACATCAGACAGAACGCAGGTGTACACGGCTGCCCTACAATAGTGATTTGCACTTCAGGATAGGGGATCGTATAGTCAGATATTCACCTATATCAACATTTTGTCTCTCGATTATTCGACCGTACCTCATTTAACTTTGGGAGCCAGTGGCAAGAGATAAAAACAGTCATTGGAGTGGACATATCAGTTCGTTATAGTCGAATGCTCATCTGGCAGCGTCGGACCAAAACTCTCCTCTTAACCTCGTTATTTTTTCTGAATGATTTAAATCAACAAGGGCATGCAAACACCGACTTAGAACTGGATACCATAAACATACTGTCAACAAAAGACCATCATCCAATCCAGTCATTGTGGATCTGCTTAATAAGTGAACAAACGAAATGAACTGATATTTATACATACACTACTTAACTGCAATGGATTAATGTTTGCCACAAGTTGTCGGACACTGACTGGGATGATACACGTTCTGCTAGTAATCAATCAACTGAGTCAAACTTCGCAGTAGTTTGGCCTTGTCCGAGTGGTCCATATTTTCACGGAACAGAGCAAAATCGGTTTTCAAAACTCACCAAAATCTCTTTCCAAATTTCTGCCACTTATTAATGTCTTTTCTGGGTACGGTCTTCTGACTGGATGCGAATATTTTCGTGAATTCAATAGCACAAATCGCATTGGTTCGTCACCGAAACCAATAACCCATGACGCAGGCGACCTGCTGAAATCTGTTCACGGAATTTGGTATCAAGAAACTCGATTTATTTCTTTTTTCATACCCAAAAGACAGTTGCTTTCCTTCATTCACAAGCCCATACACAGAACTCATGTTTGATTGTGAAAACGCAAAGGGATTTTTGATGCACTGCCGCGCAATGGGCCAACTCGCACACGACCATTTTATGGCTCATTCTAGCTTTAAAAGAAAAGGCACTGTCGTTCTTTGAAGGCCAGTTAAGGTATTCGCAGTCGGCCGGTTCACGTTACCTCAAACCAGTCAGTTCCCAAACCGCCAACTACATCTGGCTGGGTGACAAAAATTTTAAGAATACCATACCGTATGCCAATGATTCGAGGCAAAGTCATTTCGCTGGTATTTTGTTCAACAACGGGTGCCACTACAAGTTGCTGTAGCAAAAGATAACAATCCATTGCATACCGTACACATCCTTCATTGACGACTCATCAGCGATTTATGAGCTGTTCCAAATCATTCTTAGTTTTTTCTGGCATTTAGAATGTGTTAGCCAGGCATTTCTTCTTTTCCATTTCGATTTACTTTCTAACTCGAGCAGTGAACCTTTCGGTAATCAACAAAATAAATTCTTTGTGACAAACTAATATGTCGTTTCAAAGTCGAATGTTTAGGGCATGAAGCACCAAGTCACAAGGCTGTCATTCGCAAACACCTGTTGTCCCAAAATCGGCTATTCGCACACCGCGTACACCTGCACAAGTTACCTCATAGTGGTTCGGACTAGCACTGAACTTACGTTGAATTTCACCTCGGAAGGCTCAAAAATAAGAATCTCTATTGCAATGTCCTGGACAGTCAGCCACATCATCACTGAAACACAGAATGAGCAGGGACAACTAAATTTCCCAGTAAATCAGAAATATAACAGCGAGACAGCAGCTCGGGGTTGATAAGAATTCTACATCCTCCACCGGCACCAGCCGTTAATGCCAACATTTTCCACGGTTGCTCAGGCATCAAGTCAACCTATTCAGAATGACCCACTTGGGAGAACCAACGAGAAGGAACGTGAATATATAGACAGCAGATATTTTAAAACTCTTGGATCTAATGTTCTGTACAATATTTGCCTCTATCTTACTCTGTAACTACCAAAATCGACAGTAACATTATATTTGTACTGCACCATGTTCCGATTGAAAAGTCGTGATGACGAAACACGCGATTGTGGATGGAACAGAATCCCAGTTACTACTTTCAGCAAAGGTGCTCGTGTACACTGGTTGAGATATAAAAACTCAAACTTGTAACCAGAGTGATCTACAGCTTGAAATAGACGCGATAGTTTATAGCAAGCTCTGCAAACCCCGAACAGATTTGCCCCGAGAAGTTGAATGGTAGTTTGCAACGCAAGCGGAGTTTCCTTGCACCTTCCACTGATGATTGTCACAACAAAAATTAGTCTCGTTTATTTTGTCGTGGAGCAAGAAACAAAATTCATCCATAGAATCAAAGATTAATGTAGACATCGTTGAATGACCAAGCAACTGGAAACAGCGAAATTAGGAACCGGAATGCTGCACATTATTGACGCGTAGAGGCTAAGAAATTGGTAACCAAAGAGGGTTGGTCTAGCTGTGCTCAGTTTTGATTCACAAACCAGATCAATACGATTAACCACAATAATGATAAGAAAAAACCGGCCCATACATAGTTCGATATGTGCGTATTCAGCCTTCTCGCGTTATCATCACAAATCGGTTTCGGCCCACGTGGACAATGTGTGATCAGATGTGAGTGCGTGCGTGCGTGCGTGTAGGCGAGTGTTGTTGACCAGAGGTTGTGCGGCAGCAAAAAAGGTGATTATATTTTGTCACAAGCGTGGAATAATTTGATTCTCTTAATTCTTCCAAAATCTATGGAATTTGCACCCAACCAACAGGGATTTGGGTAGTAAGGTAGAACTAGTGATCCAGATCGCTACAGTCACGAAGTAGCAGATTGTTGTTGATTTTTTAACCATTCGGGGTCCAAATTCGTCAGATAGCCTGACTGTGAGAACTCTAACAAAGTGGTTCATGTTCTTGCGAATCACTAAGCCAAAAAGGGTAGTGAAATCCAGTTGTACCAAATTTACTATTTGCGCAAATACACCCTTGACTACCGCACTTGGCTGTGTATGCTGCAGTGTACTCGTTCACTCTGTGAGACAATGGAACTTAAAAGTGAGAAGATAAACAAATAATAAACTACAGTTTTTAGTTTTTTCCTTTATTTGCCGCCAGGTTTTTCATTCAGAAAAATAATAGCCATTGTCTATTGCAAGAGACAAACTTTAGGTCTGTGATCGGTTTCATGGTAGTCCGCTTATGGTTCCCGATCAACATGAAAACGCGCACACAAGAAATTATTAGTATCGAATCTTGCGGCCTTCCAATAGTTGGACCAATGACGAGATTTTAGCTACCTCGTTTACACAATGCCTTTTTCATACAGCCTGAAAGTTGCGAGAAATGCTTTCTTGTTCACAAACTGTAAAAATAACGGCACGAAAAGCCTTGCTATTGTATTTGTCCGATTCCAAGTTTTTATACCCCACTGTTTTGGGAAGGCGTTAGCATAGTAGCATCTGCTATGCCCCGTCCACCCGAATATGCCACACGGGACAGTCAATTCTAGTACGAATGTGTGCGTCGGACAGTATGCGGAATGGCTACCTGATAACCACCGACCTTGATGTGCGTAGATACCTTAGTGTCACTAGTTTGACTGATTACTCCCATTGATTACGGCAAGTGGTTTGCCGACAGCTTACTTGTATACTGTTGATTCCAGATGCTCTTTGTTTCTGCGTGTGTTGGCCCAACCGAACACCACTTATTCACGGACTCTCTTAAACCGTCATTGCAAATAATCATTCCCAGTGTTGCGTTTCGAGCAATATATGGTTTTTGATTTTTACCTAATGTGAAACACTACTTCTCCTAAAGTACAATGCGGCTTCACTCACTAATGTATTCATATCCCTCCTTAATACCTTCTCATGTGGGCATTCCATTCCCGATTGCTGGAGACCGCTCATTGTTGTGCTCATCTTCAAATCTAGTAATTCAAGTATTCCAGCCAAAAGTTTTCGTCTAATCGCTCTTATATCATGCTGTCTTAAACTAACAGAACGCGCCATCCTGAGTCATCTAACTTCTCCTGTTAGTATGCCCGATGACCCCCTTCATTACAAACCAAACCACTTTGGATGCCGTGGGTTCCCCAATTCATAGTATCGCTAAATCCTTGGATGCATCTGCCAAATCTGGCAGATGCGCTTTCTTAGATTTTCCCTTCCATTTGACTCTGTTCCAAGGATTTTATTTCTTCGCAGACTAGGACAGTTCGGCTGTCCAAATCGTCTCTTGACATGGCTGTCTGACAACTTCACCAACAGAACTCGGTGCATAAGACTGGAAAAAAAACAAATCTACCCCAATGGTAAATAATTCTAGAGTCCTTATTTGTTTTCAACATAAATCAGCGGCCTACATCCTAGCTCCCCTGGTCAATTATTCAAATATGCGGATGACGTTGCTCTGCGTCAGTCCCTACCCGGAACTGAAGATTTGCCGAACTTTTCCTACAACTTGTCTCTCATCAGTAATTTTTCTTTTCGCTCTGGATTGAATCTTAATTTTCCAAAATGTGTCGAATGTTTGTTTACTTCCTGTCGGTCTGCTCACCGGGCTGATATTTCTTTCATCAACACAGCACCACTCACTAGGGTAGATTCCGTCAAATGCTTAAGAATTGCTATTGCCAAAACCTTGAGATGGCCCTCTCACACTTACAATTGTGTAAAAAGTCTTAGAAGACTATCATTTTACATAAAAAGACTGCAACATCTCCTGGTCAAGCAAACCACCATCCTTATTTGTTTACCATTTTTTCCCGCTCTCCTCTATTGTTTCCTGTCACTTTTTCTGGTCTATTGAAGAAAGACTTCAGAACCCTTCGTCGTGGTCCGTCAATCATTAGTAGTATGTCTTACATACCACTAACAGGAATCTGCACCAAACTATGTGAAATGCATCCATTTATGTGCGAAAAATGTGCACATAAAATTCTTTCGTATTCGTCCCATTCCCTACATGATGACCTTTATAAATGCCGTTCTCATATCAGGAGACATTTTAACTTCCGCTCCATACCCTCTCGCATAAATAACTATAAGAACTCACCTGTTCCTTACCTGGTCTAAATTCCCACCAATGATGAACAAATTGTGACTGATTTTCTACACAATCTCTCGTGAATTTCAAGTGCTTTTTTCTTTACTGAGGTTTTTTCCCGACTCTGTATTCTGATGCGGTGACAAACGCATCCATCTTTGATCGAAGTGCGGATACCTATGTACGCAAAAGTCCAATACAATACAATACAATACAATACAATACAATACAAACACAAATCCAATCCAAACTTTATCGGGAACAATGTGGAACAAGCACTGATGGTAATCAATAGTTACTTAAATGTAACTGTTATAAATAGCAATGATAACCAGCCGGCTACATAACAAACTTAGAGTGGCAACGATCAATAGCAAATGTATCCAATCCTCGTCCTCACTGGTTATCCAATTTGAAAAAATTCGAAATTGCAATTTTACGATTTTTGAATGGTGTTGATTATTCATTATTATGATGGAGAATGGACGAGTAAATGGGCCTTTATCAGCAAGCGCACAAGTAAGCGACAGATGGATTAATGTTGTTTGTTTTGAGTTTGCAAATGTGAACCGAAACGCGACCGGATCGAAGGCGCACAACGTGAAGACATTGGGCGGTAAAGCCAATGAGTGGTGAGGATAAAATTTGACGATAACCAAACCACCACATGGGATTAATGGCAACCCGACTCAGTGTCTTATTCGTTTCGCGTTGGGACATCAAGTCTTCTGTGTGCATTCTTAATTTTGGTTATGAGCTCTTCGATTCTCCAAGTAACAATCTGAATTGATATGTGAAAATGCATATTTCCAGACTGACCGTGGGTTTTTCAAACTCCTTATCGGGTAATTAAACGTATACATTTTCATCCATAACATTTGGGATAAAACATCTGAATCAAATTCAGACATCCGATTTACTCCAAAATCGCGCTTTTAGGTTCGGCTAACTACAAGGGAAACCGTCTTTCCTCCAGTAAGAGAGCAGTTTCCCATATTTGTTGCATTGCTAAGTCAGATCATTTAATTAGCTCACGTGTATTTTCGCATATGAACAGTGATAAAACTTGGTGAATTAGGGAAGCAGACAACGAGTGAGTTTCGTAGTGCCCCAAGGAGAGACAGAGATGGTGAGAGAGAGAGAGAGAAAGGCGACTGGTCCATCATTGACCAATCAAAGTTGGATGAATTTCTTATAAACAATAGTTTTCATTCCAACGAAGGTCATTGACTGTACAGACGTACACATTTGGAACTGAACGGAAACCTGGAAGAGGCTTCATAGTGTGCGTCGGTAGGACTAATTTCTTCTCGATACGTTTTTATTGGCAGAAACGACGATAAAACTATTCGAGGCACTGATGACCAAACGTTTCATACACAAATTAGAACACCAAAGTCAAGGTCACAACGCAGTCCAGATCGATTTACTGCGCACTATCTAGGATGCATTGCGGCTAACATGATCGCTTATAACAGCAGAATTGAACATCTTTTCCAATAAAAACAACGACAACAAAAGCAGTCTGAGCCCCAGACAAGAGTGACGGAACAAGTCAACCGTTGACAACTGTCTAGTCAAATGCACAAGTTAGGACTGGAGTAGTTCGCCATCCTCATTGTTAAAACGCTTGAAGACAGATATGACTGATTGCCAACGCTTCCACTTATATTCACAATCTTCCTTTGTATGATCAAGCAGAACCAGAGGTGCTATATTCATACCGAGGCAGTATTTCGTTTACTAAACTTTCCACGCAGTTGACCATTTTAAATATATGCGGCCGCTGTCTGACGTTATCGCTGTAACTTACTTAATCCCAGTTCTTGTAGCTAGGTTAGAATATGTCCGACCATACTGTTTTGCAATTTTAGTCAACCTTTTTGCTAACTTAGGTGGCCGTAATTATTACCTGAATTATTAAAGGCAACTGGATTTCTTGTACAAAATCGGAACATAGACGGCACGAATGGTGGACGATGGCACGTATTTGTATAAACTAATCAGACTGTCAGGCATTCACGCAGCACGTTTAGTGGCCGTTCTGTACCAATTGACCCTGGTATAGTCGAATAAATTCCGTTGAAGTAAATACTGCCAAAAGTGTTACGAGTGTAGTTAGCTGCACCCATGGTTGACGCCACGGCTTCTGCGCATTGGTTGCCCTCAACCGCGATGTTACTCCGAGTCACGTGCTGTTGTTACACGTGACAAAATGGCAAATCTGGCTTCGTGACATGACTTAACAATGGTACTCTCGGAGCGACTATTGAGTTTGTTGGGTTTTTTAAATCACAAACTGTGTGAGACACGGTTGGGTAACTGTTCACTTCCGTGCTGTGCAGCCTACTGTTTTGTTTAAAAAATGCCGCAAATGCTGGTGCATGTAATTCGTCCTTAGCTCCAAAATCTGTGAACCATAAAGTACTCATCGGTTGTAGTGCCCAATGACTCAATCAAGATGAAGCAAAATGAACTAGGAAACATTGTGGAATCCTAAGTCCTGCGACTTTTGATATAAGCGTCATAGTAGCCTTCATTGTAGTTCTAATGCAGAAGCAAGAAGAACCATACTTCAGAAGGATTTCAGATGGTTCCGTAGGATATCTGCTATTGTTCAAGTAGCATACTTCATCCGGCAGCTGTCCGGAAAAATCACTGTCGAAGTGTGGTGAATTTGGATTTTTTGGGGTATTATATACGACGATGGTCGGAAGAGGTAAAAAGTGGCAATTTGTTACCGAGTGGGCAGATTAAGTGCAAGTGGAATGTACTCTTTTCCTGCGATAACGCTATGGATCCCTCGGCGTCTAGGTAACAGGCAGCTAAAGCTGCAGCCTCAGCTTACCAATGACTGTTGAAACAGGAAGATGGCCCGGAATAGAAGTTTTCCGACCAGTGCTCAGCGGGTTAAACCACAACGTTAGCCGGTTTCCAGTTGTCGCAGCTACTATTCGATGTATTTAGTGGCAATATCGGGAGTAAAACAACACTAAGGTCGAGTCAGAACAGCGACCAACAAAGTTACGTACTTGTGTCCTTGAAGTCAGCGACCATCTTCGATTACCCAACTGAGCATCTTGATTAGAAATGTAAGCAAACGGTACGGCAGAACTGGATGAATAGTATGAGGACATGACTCAATAAACAATCATACACAGTCTGAATGGAGATATCTTGAAAGACCAATTAAAGGGTGGGCTCGGATTTGTGTTATGCACGTTATCACAAGCTTACATAAAAGTGAGGCTGAATCTATTTATAAAACAGCGAGTCCCCTTGACTTAGATGAATATAAACTCAAGCTATGAGAATTCAACATTTATTTCAATCTTCAAAATTCCACAAGCAATACACGCAAGCTGAAGTGGAAATAAAACAGGGAAGAATGCAATGGTTAAAACGTTATTTAAATTCTTCATGAAATAATTCACCATGTAATATCATCGCTCAACTCACCATAAAGAAACCATGGAAGCACTGTACACCTGTTTCATCCTTGTGAGGAATCATCAGGAGTGCATATGCACCGCGCCCGGACTGGGACGCGAACCCGAACAAGGACGAACGATTCTGAGTCGAACGCCTTAGTCATTACGCTACCGGGCAGGCTCTGAACGGTTTGTTCAACTTCACCACATCATGTTGCACCTATCCGTCATCGATTTGCGCGGCTATTGTCCGCTAGCACAAAGCAGATGACCCCTACTCATAGATGACTTCTCTGCAAGTAGCCTAAGTACGACCAAGGCTTTGGATATGACCTACACAGCTTGATTACTTGATACATGTTAGTAGTAGGAGATTGAATGTTTTCATATAATAATTCACCATGTGATATATATATATATATATATATATATATGACTGAGAGCTTGCTTTGCTGACATTTCGCTCGTCTATCCTAACGTTAGCCAGTCTGTCACGTCAATAATCCGAACCACGACTGTCACAAAATTTCCTCAATAGTGATTGGTTACATTCGTAAAAATCTGCTTGCAGGGTTTGATTCGAATGATGAAAGTGGTCAGGATACTCTCGTATGTTCGCTAATCTATCTGAACAATGCAAGATTTCATCCACTGAAAAAAACATCAGTTAGTGGCACTATTTGCTGCCTGGATGAGAACGCTTTTCGGAAAATCTAAAGCGGATTCCATAAAGTATAAATACGGGACGGTACAAATACCCTGCTGGACCATTTTCACGCGACAGATGCGTGGAGCGTTTTATTTATTGTTAGACAAGCTTTCAAGATACGATCGCTTAAAGAATTCAATGCTAGAGCGAGTTGACGAAAAAACTGCTTAATATTTTAGCACCAAAAAGTGGACGCTGTGAGCTGGGATGAAACCGATGATAGACCTTTCGTTTATCGTCTCGAAGCTTTGACCAGACCGATCTGTCACGTTTAAGACTTGAGAACACGTATTTAAATCGCCCAGGACGCTCAAATGCCCTTGTACTTTCAAAACGAACGTCCGTTTACAGCGACAATAAGAAATGTTGTACCAGTAACCGTGAGGTTGTTACTGCCAAATGACTGTTTATTTTACTTCGGTCGTGCTAGCTCTATGATATCGTGAAATTTCGTCATTTTGCCTCGGAAATTCCATTGAATAAACGATAATTTTGAACCCCGGGAATTCCATATAATAACGACGAAAACTAGTGGAAAATACTGTGTTCTGTGAAAAGTCGACCACTGTTACCTGGTCGGGTTTTCTTTTTATTCCACATAGAACTTCTCGCGGTGAATCAAACAGTTTATGGTAGTTGTAACTCCCTCCTCGAGACCGCGATAAAGAAATTTCTCCAATGTGTAACTCATCCGTTAGTAGCAAACACTTGTCAAACTGAACCCCTGATTGCTCCGGTGAGCAAAATGGACGTGCTTACGGTAGTAATTTAGAGGAGTAAGTTGGTACGAAAAACAGCCCGGAGCCTAGCAAATTAAGAGATGGACAAGCGCTCGATCATGTGGTGTCGAAGTTCAGTCAGCCGCTAAAATTCAGTGTACACAACCTAACGGCTACGATTTTTTACTTCTGCCCAGTTGTTCCGGTTTTTCCGTCATATGCGATGGATATGCATTGTTTATTAATCACCCTACCTGGGTTTTGCATGGCTTACCACTGTGGAAACACAAGACCTTCGCGGGGTGTTCAATCAATTATTAAATGTATAGATTTGTACTACCGCACAATAGGACGAATCACGCCATTTGGCCCGGTAGCATTGACTTTTGTAGATGGCCGAACCATTTTCCTTTTGCAAGAATATTCGATTCTTTATCACATCCGGTGTCCGTAACAGCCTTAGTCATTGTTTGGGAAGGAGGAATTATAAGGGATATAATACGATAAAATGTGCAATTAACCGAACGTAATGCTTCCAATAACTTTCTGCCATAAGAACTAGCATCGCTTTAAATTGATAATTATTTTCTCAAGTATAAAATATTTTTGCTGCGGCTAAGCTGAATGGACCTATGGATGAGACAGTTAAAAGTGCACACACATCTTCAAGAAACGATTACAAAACATTACCAAATTGTAAGTCGTCGATTAGGAAGCTGTTGTGTTCAAAGAGTTTTGCGTTTTCCAGATTGCAAGCGAAAATATCGAAAGCCGGTCGAATAAACTCTGAAATCCAGAAGATGCAGTAGATTCCGTAAATGTGGAAAGAAAACAAATAACAAAGACATGCCGACTGAATCCAGTTTACTTAGAGGGACTCAAAGCTAATGTATCTAGATGACCCTACCATCCTAAATTGCTACCGGTATTACTTGAGGACAGAAATCCGATTCTTCAATCGGCGACTTCCTCGTTCAATGACCAAATGAATTAATTATATCACTTTTCCCAGGGCTTTCTTGCTTTAATTTGAATTTATATCAAAAATATTCGGAATTCAGCAAGAACAAATCCCCTTTCATAAGACCGCATGAACGCAACCCTGCAGTCTATCTGGATCTACATGATGCAGAACACAAGTTAAGAATTTCAGACATTTTACCGTGTGATGGACCGACCACATCGATCCATCTTCCAATCACAACCTATCTCCGACAACAGAGTACAGGAAGTCAACTTTTCCGTGGGTATGGGCAAAATATAGCCCAACCACCTGATTCAGTGCACCGTCTAAGAACTAAATGTTTGTACCCAGTCTCATACGCCTAGATTATAGGTTACTACGAAACTTCTTCCATCATATTCTACCAATACCAGTAAGACACGGCTTCAAAGACCGAAAGGTTTCGCATATTTGCTACCTTCAACAACTATGTTTCTGAGCCATATAACAGTATCGACCTCACTACTACCGTATGCTTTCGATATTTGTTCGATAATCGTATGCCACCCCGACATCTTGGATATCATAAATCGCAAAATCCAGTTGAGTCTTTTGTATCTGCCCCGATATTTTATCGAAGATACGAACAACTAATTCCATGAAATAATCTGATTAAGTAAGCCTGTCTAATTCAGCCATATTTAAACCTGTAAGACCAAGATTAGCGCCAGTCTGGTCCTGGGGCATCATCTTAAGATTTGAAAATCTGAAGAAAAAAACATTCTAAACATGTATACACTGAAGTTTGGATGGTCAAGAAATAATTTCAAACTACCTGGCTCCTCTCCCAGAAGCACTATATCGTTCACGTCTTCCAAATCAGGAGAATTCCTCTCTTTGCAGATATCCATGTCACTATCGTCACATGAGAATAGGGCTTTGTCCATAATCACTTTAACTAGAAATATGAAAATAAAACTTGAAAGGGATCAACCCTGACGAATATCTCTTGGTGAACTCGATTGAAAAGTTGCCAGTTCTGAAATGACCCGAAAGATGTGCAGATAGTTTTAAGGGCACATGGTAGTTCGTCAAGTGGAATTAGCAAAAAAGGAATGTTTCAAATCGAGTTTTCAGAAAAATTTAGGAACGTGAAAGTGATTAGGGATATCCCCCGGGCTCCAGAAGGTCATGCTTTAACTGTTTCAGAACTTTGTTCAATGTAATCCGATAGTAGCTGCAGATCCTGGGGGGGTCTTTCCGTCCCTTTTAGTGGAATCACAATAAGTGGAACCCTGGTCGAAGAACTCACTGCAAGTTATCCTATTAGAAATCAAATCATTCATGGCTTTCTGTCCTGCTAGTGGAAGACCTAAGAGAAGTATGCGAAGTTTCGTGGAAACTGCAGAACCAGATGACTTCAGTCCTTCCAATATTCAGGAATTGAATGGAGAAATTGAGAGAGATGAGGATGGGACCGATCGCCCCTGAGATTTAATTCACAAAATCCTAAGACGGGCAGTGTATGACCGGTTACAATTTCGATCAACACCGCAGTAGGACAGAGTACGACTGAGGGAATCAAACATTAACAAACCGTATTAAAATTGAAGGAATCCACAGTACCAATAGCTATAAGAAAAGAATGGTTCCTACTGTCCTCAAAAAAATGTACAGGTCATGTGATCGTGCGGACGAAAACGAATGCTTGCGAAGTTCAGGGATTGAATGTCGGGTGACAGCTGTGCGTCGTCCGAGGAACGATCAATTAATCAGGCTTATTTGCTCATACGAACAGTCTGAATATGGCCCACCCTACTATATTTTTGGCGTATAATGTTACAGAATTGGCAATTTAGTCAGGAATGTCTCTGACTGTAGAACTTACACGAATTCCATCGTTCAGATTGCTAAAAGCAGTGTTGATGATTATTTGAAGATTTGCTTTTGTCATTGCTCCCAAGTGACTTACCTTGTCGAACAGGAAGTGGATGGGACTTTCCAATGTTCAGCAGCAATGTCGGCTCCGAAATAACGACAGCTAGGACGTCTTAGTAGCGTTCACACGCCAACCTTGTTAACTGAAACGAGCAATCTGGGGGCAAGAGAAGACGCCGCAGCAGCTCAGAAGAATTGTCTCCAGCGACCAATCGATCTCATAATCGCACTTCCAGCTGAACACCGAGTGTATACTTGGAAGGCTGTGTTAGTAATTATAATGCTTCAGTGATTCCAGCGGCAACGAATTAGGATCATCATCATCATCATCATTGTTCAGCGTTAAACAGCAGGGCAAGCCTCACTGACCGCTGCCTTTCCCCAGAGTTACACGTTTATACAAAAAGAGTAAATATCCAAGCGGAAACAGACATGATGCTGCTGCAGCCAACACACGAAACACAGTCTAACTGTACAAACGCACGTGTTTTCAATCATTCTGATTCGATAGAAAATGACAGCACGATCGCCACTGTTCACCGTTCACTAACATATCCTTCAATGTCTCAAGCCAGCAAGTCGATAAGTCTTTCGGACCCCAACCACGAAGGCGTGAGACACCTACTTTACCTAACTTCGCTGTACATTTTCTCATCCCACGTTGACACGTCATCTGTTGGCCTCCACATGGCTTCTTTCATTCCTTAGGAGGAACACAAAATGAGGCATGGTATGGTAGACGAGTGTTCGTCATACGCAACACGTGACCCAACAAGCGTAGTCTACTAAGTTTCATACGCTGAATCAAGCTATTCTCAGAAGTGGCACCTAATACCAGATTCCTAACCTCAATATTACTCACCCGGTCACCCCATCCAATCCTAGCCGAATTATGCAGATATCGGTTGTCAAAAACCTCTGACCGACGAACATCACCCACACGCATACTCCACGTCTCGCAACGGTACAACAGAACTGAACGCACTGCAGCACAGTACACACGACCTTTCAACTTCAGTGAAATATCAAGCCGATGCCACAAGTGATTCAGTCCAGCGTAAGCTGCTCGAGCCTTCGAAATGCGCGTGTTTACCTCTACTGCCGAGCTACCATCGCTCGACACACAGCTACCAAGGTAGGTGAAACGGTCCACAGTCGTTATTTCCTCTCCATCCAGAATCAAGTTCGGCGCTGCTGTCGTCCAGTCCTGTAACATTACTTCACACTTTGAAGGTGCAAAGCACATGCCAAACCGAGCAACCGATCTCGACAGTCTATCTAATGCCCGTTGTGCATGGTCCGCAGACTTGAACAGACACACGACGTCGTCTGCGTAATCTAGGTCGCATAGCTTTCTTCCATTTCTCAGTTCGACTCTTACATCCCGAAGACCTCCTAAAGCATCTTCCATCACCTCGTCCATGACGAAGTTGAACAAGAATGGAGAGATGGGACACCCTTGTCGAACGCCACTAGTCGTTTCGAATGAACTTGACAGTTCACCATATACCCTAAAGCGACCATGGGTATGCGAGTACAATGCTCGCAACAGGTTCACAAACTTCGTTGGCATACCCTTCCGGTGGAGAGCACTGAGTAGTGCTGGTCGATCCACGGAGTCGAAAGCACCTTTCAAGTCGAGGAAGACTACGATCATAGGGCGCCGATGCATGTGGCGCGTTTCGAGTATCTGTCAAAGAGTGAATGTCCGGTCGATGCAACCTCGACCTGGCCGAAATCCGGCCAGTTGTTCGCGGATATTACTCTCGCGAATCGGTGTCAAACGGCGCTGCATTATCGAAGCTACGACTTTAGTAATTATCGGAATTAAACGAATGCCACGATGATTGCTGCAGTCACTCCGTGTACCCTTCCTGAAGATGGGTATAATCAGTGACTTACCCTACGATAGCGGGATACGCTCCTCGTTCCAAATATCACGAAGCAAAGAGGTAAGTGTTTCACCAGCACTTCTCCACCCAATTTGAAAAGAACTGGGGGAAGTTCGTCGGGACCGGCTGCTTTGCCCCTCTTTACAAGCCGAATATGTGACTGCACCTCTACTTTCGTTGGATAATCAAGTGACACCTCCCAAGGATTCACAGCTCCAGACGTCAGACTAGATACGATAGCGTATGGCCAGTTAAACTGATCCTGGAAATGTTCTGCCCAACGGTCCAGTCTTTCTTGTCGACCATGGATGAGCTCTCCAGTCCTATCGCACACGAATTCACTAACCGAAGTTCGCCACCCACCGCTGTCGCGTATAAGCTTAAACGGTCTTTGACTGTTACCTGAAGCGGACGCCACTTCCATCTCTTCGGCTACCTTAACCCACCAGTTTTCGCGGTCATTCCTAAGGTTATGGTCAACTGACGCTGCAACTGCCGACGCATCTTATTCATTTCCTTGCAGTTAGGCAGCTCGCGTTTTTGCTCCATTAAACCCAGAGACCCTTGCGAGATCTAGTGTCTTTGATGAACGCCAGATCTAGAACCACAGGCGAAATTTGCTGCCAAATGCATAGCCTGCTTAATTTGATCCCACTGATCGTCTACATGGTTGCTCGTCGAAGTTCTTATTTCCTCGGATAGTTTCTGTTCGCAGCTGTTGCGAACAGCCGAATCAGGCAAACGTTCGACAGCCAATCGCATTTGTGGCCTGCGTCGATGGCCATTCAGCTGCAGCAAAAATCGCATTAAAACTAACGCATGGTCCGATTTGACGTACGTGGTCCAGTATGATCTACAGTTCTGGACAGAACCGCGCCAACGGTAGCTAACTGCGATATGGTCAATCTGACCCAAAGTACCTGTCGAGTTAGAGCGCCATGTCGCAGTGCGACGCGAACTGTGTCGGAAATTCGTACTAGATAGGAATAAATGATTGTCTGCATAGCATTGGAGAAGTCTTGCCCCGTTGTCTGTTCGCCGTGCAGGTAAGACGCATCCCCACCTAAACAGGACTCCGATGCACTCAGTTTAACAACTTGTGCATTAAAGTCACCTGCTACCACTACAATGTCAGAGCGTTTGCTCTTCCGAACAAGAGTGACGAGGTTGTCGTAAACTTCGTCTTTCTCCATGTCAGTGCCGCAGTCCGTTGGACCGTATGCCGAGGCAAAAAATAAACTTCACTTAACACTACTATCCTTTCGGACGCCGACTGATCCCTGCAGTCTCACGGAGCACAAGCCACTCTTGACTGGGATTCAGTTTAGAAGTGCTGCTTCAGCCTTCTTACTCAAGACTATTCATAAACCACATTGACCCACAGCTTGAGCTGCTTCGTCTCCTGAAGTGCGAACAAAATATCTTGACGAGACGTTTGGCGCAGTCAATTGAATTACTCTACTCTACTCGAATCCTGAATTCGTGTTTCACTCACACAGCAGACATCAATCGAAAGTGAGTCAACTGTCAGAGCCAAACACGCCTGTTGACCAGCCTGCATTAAAGTGCGCACATTGAAGGAACCCAGACTCAGAGGCTGACGAGGCTTGAGAAAATGTGAACTAACAGACTGAAAACCACCTACGACACTACTTGACGATAAACCGTTACGAGTATCGGGCGTATTATCAATGGAGATACTATGGGTAGGCAGAAGGGGCAAACAGATTGGGTTGGAGACAGAAGAGACAGGTTGAATAAAAGAGAGGGAACTCTGAGCAGTAGCATACTCATCATTACCCACCCCACCTGCGCTCGATGCAATGGGCAGCGCGGTCCTGACTAGCCTGCACGACGACCGATGCAGTATGGAATTATTTGAAGGCGTGTAACTCATGGGGGAATAATGGACGGGTTCTGCTAGGGATTCCAGCCGCTAAGCAGAAGAACGATTAGGGTTGTCAACCAAAGCCTTTGGTTCTGACAAGAACCTGACCGCAAGGCAGCGGGGAATAGCTGAGTGGAAGCCCATCAGCTTGGATCAATTAGTCTCCCACTCGTTTTTCCGACTGAGTTGCTAACTCAGATCAACCCACAATTTGGAAGACCAGGAGACTGCTTCTTCAGGCCTCTACCCATTGACCTTCCAGGCATGATTGGATCTTCGGCTTGAGATAAACCATCCTGTATAGCTCGTTGGATCATGGAGGCACGCAAGCCGTCACACCACGTCAAGTTGTAGTCTCGTTGTGACAAATTAGGAGTTTGGGGAAGCCAAGGTTTTAATTAGAGGATGTGTATCTCTGTCAACCAAAGTTATAAGGTGAGCGGTATTCTTTCCAGAATCCAACCCTCCGCATGTCAAGCTCCGAATTTTACATTTCTCAGTGTGACCCTGATTTCTCGAGAAGTGAATGAATATTAAACTGCAGCAGTCCATGGTGGAGTAAAATTATCCCTGACCGCAACGTTGGTCGTAGAAATCCGCAATCCCATTAACAATCTGCGAAATACATGATTCATGAGGTTTTACTACAAACTAGAACGAGAAATCAGGACACGAAACAAACACAGGATTGGAGATAGGAATACACACTGTACTCAGCAGAACCCCTGTCTACCAACAGATTTCAGTACAGTCAAATAATCATGTTCAAAGTTCATTTACATTTGCCTCATAAACACGAAATCGGCCACGGCTTTTTAAATACGGATACTAAAAGACTAGAGAGAATTTTTGTGACATCACCTTCAGCAGAAAGCAGCATCAAAGAAATGAACAATGGACTTAGTCGAATGACGGCTTTGGGAGAAGAAAGACAGAGGTTGTGGATCTGCGTAATGTGTGCCTACCTCCTAAGGTCTGTCATAGAGTGAATATTTGATCAATGCAACCTTCCTGGTTCGGAAGCCTGCAAGTTTCTCACTCAAAATTTTAGGGAGCGCCAGATAACCAGAGTAGAATAGTGTTGTCGAGGGATTTGGTTGCAGTTTTTATCCGACCAATTCCTCTGTGATTTTCCTACGGGCCCTATCATTATTCTTTTAAATAGATAAAATTATGGGTTCACTTCAGTCATTAGTTCGTCACTTCTTTTCCGAAACCATCTTCAGATGTTTTGTTAAACACATTCCCAAAACTTAGCCATCATTTTTGAAAAGGACGGCACCAGACCATCCGTACTAATAGCCTGACGCCTTTTAAGAAAAATCCATCGGTCGGACAGACTCTATTTCTAATATTCGATCAGTATCTGGCTGAGTTGTTTCGTTTTTGTGTAGAAATAACAGTCCAGATGGAAAGAACAAAATCTAATCAGGCCATAACGGTTCCTGGTGTGATCGACAAGGACAGTAAATGGGCATCCAGTCAGTCTATCTCCCCCAAGCAACCAAATTGGGCACTGTATGCACCAGCAGCGAATACAACTTTCATTTAACTTGAACTCTGAATTATCCTGAGCAAGTCCCGGTAGAATGTCTTTGGCTTTTGCTAAGCTGCAATCAATGGGTGCACACAGAGATATGACGGAAAGATAACGACACTTCAGCAGTTTGATACTGACACCTACAGATCCGTTCAGCTGAGCTGCCTACATGCGACTGTAGACTGAGATCCGGTTTAAAAGTGCACGTTCAGTTCTTTTGCTTACAGCGACCGCGACGCCAGCACGACCAAAGGCATTGGAAACAGGATCACCAGGTACACGGAAGCGAGGCCATGAGTTTGTGTCTGGCCTCCCCTTCTGTAATTACTGCCAGCAAGTAAATCTACCCAGCGGCAGAAGTTTTGACATATTACTTAATATCAGCATCGGAAGAACAAAAGTTAATAAGATTTATCATAGAAAGGAAACTTAAAGTGTTTGGATAAATGAGGCCTTTCGGCTGCCAAAACCGAAGTTGTTTCTTCTTTAGGGACTGTAACTTGAGCCTCTAACTTAAAAATCTGGCGCACAGAGACGTTAATAAGCACGGGAGCTCTCAGCAGTAGCCTAATTATCACTCTCTAGCTCGTCCGACGCAATGGGTAGCGCGATGAATGGTATAGTATGAAGTTATATACATTTCGTGATTCATGAGATACTGGACAGGTACTGCTAGGGAGTCCAACTACTAAGCAGAAGAACGGTTAAGGTTCTCAACCAGTCTCCATTTATAGCAAGAACCTCCTCACAAGGGGGCGATGAGTGGCTGCGTGACGACCCACTGACCTGATGGGATTTTTAACTGTTACCGGTTCAAATAAGACCCCAAACTGCAGAACCAGAAGACAACTTCATCAGGCCTGTGCCTGGACTTAGATGGGATGTTTGAGTACTTTAAAGTTCATACCGTACAACCCATGTACTTTTTCGGCATGAATATCAGTGGTCGGTCAGAGTACTAAAACCGTTGACAGAATTTCTTGGGAAGTCTGCGGTGAAAGACAACTTTAGAATTTGTGAATTGGTAAACGACTTGAACATCCTAAAATGCACTTATTTGCGAGGGACATAAAAATGGTTCTTTAAGAACTTTTCTGCTCAAATGCTTTCAACCTACCACGCAAGCTAGATGGGAAAGAAAATTCAAAGATCGGTTTACCGAGCACTGAAGTGCCACACTTGCTATTACCTTAAACTTCGAGCGAGAACCCCACTTTCCTTGAGGAATAAATCGAGAGAACCTTAACACTTTGCACAAAAAAATAAAAATAACTGTATCCTAAACAACGGCTCACCGACTCTGTTCGGATGACCATCCTGCCGACATAATTAACATAAACTACTGCGAACAAGTGGTTTTTCATTACAGTAAACTAGGCCCTAGTCCAATGTTAACAACGTAAGCACTTTTTTGGATACTGAATTAACTCGATTAGATGATGAATCAATCCGAAGAGCAATTCATAAGAAGAACATGCTGTGGACCAGCTTTGCACTTATAATGAATTAGGTTGGTCTTCTTCCGATCACGTTTTGCATGACACGTGAAATGGACACAGTTGACATACTCGCAGGAGAATGCACTATACCGTTTAAGGCTTCTGAATCCTACAGATGTCTAGTGTTTTATGTCAAGACACTCACAGTCACTCGCTAGCCTCTCGTTTGAATCGTTAAGAGCGTGAACGGATGATAAGTCCATTTAAGAAACACAATGATTCGCCGGGTGATTCGTATCACTCGGTAAATTTGTATGGTTCAGAAGGTCACGTTTGGTGCTCCCCTGACTGAAAGCTACCTCAATAGAACATCCACACCGGGTGTACAACGTTGCAGTCAATCATTTGATTGTTTGGTCTCGGTGTGCCTCTTTAGCGTGAAAGAAACTAATCGGAACATGTTGTCTAC
Source organism: Fasciolopsis buskii (assembly GCA_008360955.1). Classification (NCBI taxonomy): domain Eukaryota; kingdom Metazoa; phylum Platyhelminthes; class Trematoda; order Plagiorchiida; family Fasciolidae; genus Fasciolopsis; species Fasciolopsis buskii. The sequence continues at coordinate 52,365 of LUCM01000880.1, read as the reverse complement.
CGCTGACTTTTCACATCCTTGTGACCCCCACGAAGCCTTGTGATGGAAAAAGACACTTGAGGCTAATCAATCCAACGCTTTAATGACACACAGAATATCACTTGTTTCTTAGCTAATCGTCAAACCACCAATGACAGAAAAAATTGCCTTCATTTAGAAAGATAACCAAAAATATGGTCGTATTCGAATCACGTACGTTCAAAATAAATCGTTAGTGATTTTCCACTGGTCACGACAGCCGTAATGCTAAAATTCCACGTACTCGTGAAATATATGACTTGCATTGTTATTGATGAGTTGACCATCGATGTTTACCACAGAACCACGCTAAGTCAGTTCACGTTTTGTTCGTTGATTCTAAGCAGGAATCAAAAATTGCAATTCATTATCTAACAGCGGCGTTACATACTAACTATTTACCGATATCTTTCTCTACCTCTGGTATCGAACAACGAACCAAAATGGATTATACGGTTGATACTAACCCACTGGTTTGGTCAATAAAACGAGCAACTTGTGACGCATCAAAGTGCTCATCCAGGTTAATAACAGCGTTGTTGGTAAATATAATTCGCCAACGTTTCGACTACCGTGGGTAGTCTTTCTCAAGGCAAGATTTACAATCAAATAACTGAGGGAACGTTCACATTGCAGCGAAAGCTCGATTGTTTGTGTGCTATATATATGTGTGTGTGTGTGTGTATGTGTAATGTATGTACTTTGAACTGTGGGCCGCGGAAGAGATTAAGTGCTCTTCACGTCACGAGCCGCCGTGGTGGTGAGGTCAGCTAGTGTGGTAACCTTTGGAATGTTTGTTTCTCAGTGATGGTAGGCCTGTCCATATCTCCAACATATCTGCCCCGTCGTTCCGATTGATGCATGTGGAGTGGGCGCTTATAGCCAGAGCCTCGACAAATTTACATTCAGTACAGGTTCTGAATCCACGTTGTGATTTCATAATCTATGTTGTGTTAGTCTGCTATGGCATGCAGAGCGATGGCTGAATCGCGTTCAAAATTTGATAAGGCTGCCTTGTCCGAAGTTCTGCATTTTCCTTTCCTTTTGTGTTCTGTTATCCGTGTCATCAGTTGACCGCTGATTTGACCAATGTATTCTGCTGGGCTTTGCTTGCAACTGATAGTGTAGATGCAGTGTTTTTGGTCTTGCACACCGACTTGATCTTTAGTCTTTGATAAGTGGCGTTTAAACGCATTATCTATTCGGAAGAAAGTGTGAGTGTCAAAGTCACTCCACCAGAAATTATCAGAGATATACAACTTTGCTTTACGTCAACATACTTCACGTTCGAACAAGATTTGTTCAAAGAAATGGATGGTACGGCTATGGGACCACCCATATCCCTCATTGTAGCAAACCTTTTCCTAAAATCCGCTGAATTAAAAGCTTTAGCGAAGTTTATTCCCTTCCTCCGTTTGTACGTACGGTATGTTGACGATACCTTTGCAATCATCCAATCATCACAAAAAGATAGCTTTCTTCGGATTCTCAATAAGCAATGCAGATCCATTAAGTTCACAATGGAGTCAGAAGACACAGCTATCTTACGAATTCGTACTGGTCAGATTGAGAATAAAATCTACTCGCCATAGACGAGTACTCAGTAAAACGGTTTGCATCGATCACGCAGTCAGTTGGTATTTTTCGAGTTGGTTGAGTAAAACGTATCTTCATGTGGTCACTACGTCAGTGAGAAAGAAAATACCAACTGTTGTCCATCATTACGATCAAAGATTTCATAGTTGCGCTCCGTTCAATAGTTATCTGGTCAATCAATCATTTTTCCGGTTGAAACTCAGTTAATGATCGAATTTAGGTTCAGAAAAATTTAGAACAAAGAAAGAGTGGATAGTTACAGATGAACAAGGAAGATGGGTGCTTCGTACTATGAATGGCAGATTGCGATGAACACAGAGAAGTGTATTTGCTAATTTTACACCGAAACCATCGTCTCCAAATAGGGTCAACCAGAACAAATAGCTATCGATACGTGCACTTGGTCATCACAAATGAGTCATGGTTAAATACACTGCAGATAGGTTTCTCAAAGCTTGAAGATTTCAATCGAAATGATGACGATGACAGAACTAATACTTCTTATATTAATGCTACTGTTACTTGCAATAGTAATAATAATAATGACAGAAATTGGATTCTGGAACCATCTGGTTTTAGCAGTGAGAAACAGATACTCAGTGGAGGATGTTCGATAAGCAGTACCTGCGAGTTACCCGCTGACACGAAAGTTTCCAAATGTATCTTTCCGACTAGACGAGACCGAATGCTTACTCGAATTCGATGACACGACTTCTTTATGAAAGAACTGATTTTAGGTTTGCAGTTTGGGTTATATACAGATATGACCGGCTTTTTTGACTGCAATAGGTCAGAATAAATTAGGGCTACTGATAGGCATTTTTGGCTTTGTTCATGGGATGAACTGCTGACAAATGGTGAACCCAACCACTACGCTTTCCATCTTAATGCCACTGCTTATAGGTGCAGAACCTATAAGAGGTGGCATTCCTTGTCGCTCGTGTGATTCATGATGTTGTCGGTCGGATTGCTGGACCGGAATTCCTTACCCGAGAATCAAAATGAACAAACAGCCACAATGAAATGACAAAAAGGCGTTGTGGTTTCACCTGAATGGCTTTTGAAAGCTTTTCATATGGAAATTTTACCCAAACAAAATGGTGTCCACTCAGTACCATCGGAAGCAGAAAGATGGAGTGAAACGATTCAAACGGAAATAGTCCGCGAAAATAAAACCTTGATAAAAACAACCACACGTCCCAGGATTATATTTCAATTCGGTCCATACTTTGTCTTTTGAATTTAGTGCAGGAGTTGAACACCGAGCAACACAATTAGCGCATATAGAGAAAAAACGAAAATTAGAGGGAATTGTTGAATCGAAATAACAGTGCTGCATACCAGTGTGCACTGGATGGTGCGATCCAGGATATCTTATGAGTAAACTGGATGCTTCATTCAGTATGACTATCAATAGATACAGAAGTCAATTCCCCAAAGGGAATAGTTGAAACTGCGCTGGTTTCCAATGGCACGGCTGAAACTTGAGTGCAGCAGAGGGGACTAGGGTTCACTACACGGGGGGGGGGAGGGGGTTGGGACTTGACAAACTTGATCCTGAAACCCCGAGTGGCATACAACCGCATACGTTCTCCTTGGGTCAGGTGTGGTAACGAACAGGAGGACAGCGTAGTTGCCATCTACCAGCAAAATGATTGAGGGATCTGGGATTCAGGCCTGTGGCTCACTCGATGATAGAAGCTTAATCCACTTGACAATCCTCGGTGATGAGATCACAAATTGAAATATTGAATTCGTGCCCTCAAAGAATGGGGGATATTACAAGGGGAAAGCTAAACTGGGGAGTGACAGAAAGGACTGGTGAACACCTTTGGAGATGATGGGTTGTGAGGTCTCTAACTGGACGTGAAAAGGCAATCGCTTAGTTACTCAACATTATTAAAAGTGAAGGACACATGATTAGACGGACGAATGTCTCCGAAATTCTGACCGTGCCCGTACCGTCTGAGACGTAAACCCCAAGGAATAGAAGTGCTGTTTCCACTCCAATGACCGATGTTTATGCGTGTAGTGGGCCATGGAAAGGTAAGTTATGAAAAGTGTAGTGTGCTGACTAACCGTTTTTGTGCATAGAGGCCCAAAATTCGATATTCAATGAGAGCAGCTTCCACTTTTACAGATGCTCGCATCTGGACGTTTGAATTTATTTGGAGGCACTTGATAGATAACCCACTGCCTGATTGGGGTCTACATGGTGACCAGGGTCCAGTAAGTGTACGAGAATGGCACTGGAGATTGAAGTATTTCTGTCGTGAGCTCACGGAGGCAAAATTCCGGTTTTCATCCAAAGGTTTATCTCCGATATCCCCAGAGAAAGAACAAAAAATTGCCGATGTTAATCACATCCATGATAATCTGTTCCTTCTTATGTGACCTGGTGCATTCTACTCGGTAGTTACCCATGTGGGTAATCACAAGACGCTCAAAGTGGCTTACTCATGACGAACCTGATTCAATCTTCGGCGTTTTTCTTGTACATCTAGTCGATACCAGTCACCACATAGACTCCACACTTCAAATTGACCCAAACAAATCCGGCAGCCATAGGTGGCGGTGATCCGGCGGATGAGGTGGCGGTATTTGAACGTGAATCCTCCCACCGACGGTCAAATTCCCCACTTGGTAGACCTCTGCTGGCCACGCCTCGCCTTGGAAATTGTGCTGGCTATTTCTTCACTATTAGGAGTGGTAGGAAGATGAAAAGAATCGTGGAAGCTAATTTCACGAGACATTGGACCTTTGATTTCTGTAGGCGCCCTCCACGCCCCATAGCCTGCCACCACACAAACACATGTACACTCCTCACTAGATACTAGTGACTATGGCGAAAACAGTGACATCTATAAGCTAATCACCTCTTTACATTTATCGTCGGGATGTCGCTTCGCCCGCGTGTACCACAAGTACATATGAACATACAGCAGTTCCTGCATTGTAAACAGTACATCTATCCCCTGGGTTTCAAGTCTCATAAACTGTACTCACAAGGTGCACGTTTGGAATTTTCGAACACAACCGTCCACTCAATATTGTCCTCTTCATATGACTATGGGCACTCTGACTAAGTAAAAACTGAATGTGTAAAATTCTGCAGATGGCAATGTGAGGGAACGGTATCGTAACTGGTTTTGCACCTGAGTCTGATAGAGCTGTTTCATTGGTTATCGGTGGTTGCGCGACGCTGGACCGTGGCAGAAGAATGATGATCAGTACACGGGTGTGAATGCATCCCGATCTTGCCAGACAGAGCGCAGGTGCAGAATGCAAGGTCAGTGAGAGAAGGCGTCATCCCATTGGCTACCATAGTGGCGTGATGGGATGGTAAGAGTGCCGATATGCTAACCAAGAACGTCATTTCCCGAACTGGGCCAATCACTCAAGATGAGAGGTCCCGGATTCGACAAAAAACGCCGGAACTAAATTGCGTGAAATGCATCGAACACAGTAGACCAATCAAGGCGCGACCTAGACAACCGTGAAATGATGTCGGTCGCATAGACGCAGTAGTGCAGGCAAAACAAGTTATAAATGTGATGGTTTTACTTAATAAACGAGAAGCTCTGTGTGTCGGTTGACTCTAGTTCTTTTCACTTGAGATACTGGAAACCGGCGATAACGATCTAAAGATGCGATCGGCGAGGATACTCGACAGGTACTGCTTATAACGACTTCCAAATATTTAGTAGCGTTAGTTCTAAAAACACCGGTGTTGATAACATTCATGCTATCAATGAGAAGCGATGAACCAGGAAGGTGATGATGAAATTAGAAAGCTTGAGTCGGTTCCCACAGCGACACTTCCATACTTTGAACCCCGAACTGGTGAGTTACGGGTAAGACAACTAATACAGGCGGGCACTGACTACAGAAAAAGAGCGGAACCTGAGAGTAATCCGAATTTGGTGAATGGGGACCTGAGGGAATTTTCGTTAGTCACGGTGCGTTACATCTTTTCTGTGAAATAGTCACTTAGTCATGCAAGCCAATTTAATTGGCACCAAAGTGTCTCACACAAGTATGATGGCCAAGGGCAGGGAAGTGATTTAAAAGCAGAGATAGTCGAGGAAAATGAATTTTGTTTCGGCATTTGCAGACTTTCTGCCTAGTTGAACAAGTAAGAAAATAACACCTAAGGCCTAATAAGAAAGGGCTGTAGAAAACAGTCGTGGGCGGTTATGACCGAATCAAGAAGACCTTCACAGTCATGTTTAGTGAAACGGGCTTGAGGTCTATTGGACGAAAAAGTTCATTCACATTTGTTGATTTGTTGCCTTTTCGATTGAGAACGATGGCCCCGGGGAACTTGGAGTCCACGTTTGATTAACAACTAAGTGACCAGTTTGCGATGGCTGTCTTTAATTTTGACAGAGATGCAGCCTCAGTATTAAGCAGTGAAGATAGAGAACCATCCAGGGCAGGAACGAAAGAAGTTTTCATGCTAAGCACAACTCTAAATATGTCCTCATTGTGTATTCGGTTCGATAATTTACATTCGGAGGGTAAATACGATTAGGGATGAAGAGAGTCCGCTAGTGGCTAAACTAATGTAGCATTCTTTAACGTCAATGCGAGGCCGACTGCTGTGCGTTTTTCAAACACAGAAAGGCTCCACTCTTGTATAAAAAGAAAATCTTTGTTATTGTTTACGAGCGATTGTCTAGAGTCCGGCCTGCATTGCGTTCGACGTCTGCTTTAACCAAGTTGGAGCAGTCATTCACATCATTATTTTCGTGAGGCTTATACACTCACTCCCTTAACTCTATGTATTGATTGCGAACAAAAGGAACTTAATCCCTCGTTTCACGCACAAGCTGTCTCCTCCAGTCAGTGGATTGCGGGCAAATAAGCTAACACAGCTAAAGAATGACGAACGAAGGGAAAAAAACCATAACACAAACGTAGCGAGCGAATGTGCCATAACAGTACGGAAATAATATAAAAAATTCGGCCTCACTAGATGGCAATGATCGATACTAGAAGCACAGGACATAAGGAAATAATAAAAAATGCAGATGTTTGTTGGTAACTCTGTTTAAACCAGTGGATTCTCCCGTAGCAGACAGATTGTTGGATACTTGTGGGCAGGTTTTAAATGGTCACCTACCGAGTGGAAGTTGTCAAATAATATGAAAACAAAAAGAGCTGCGTATTAGTTGACGAAAGCGACTAGGTGAGGTTGTAGGCAAAGGGCGAGAATACGAAAGTTAATATTTATTTTATTTCTGTGACTAGAATTTTCTAGGATTATACGAAGCGCTCAAATAGTCAGAGCCGCTGGATGGATGGATGAGTTAAAAGGTATTAAACTTATCTCTCCAGTTTGCACTGACATACCTAGTTCCGACGCTTCCACGGCCTTCGTGCATGAACCCCTATCCTGCCCGTGGCAGCCAAAATCATTCAAGCTGTTCGGCAGACCCTTCTACATTGTGGTTTAACCAAAGCTCTTGAACATACTTCACGCGGGTGTGGAGATGAACACGTGATCCTAGGATGAAAGTTAGGACGGCCATTTTGAAAATCGTCTACCTTTCTTGGCGGTAGTCACCCATGTTACTGTCGTTTTAGAAGCTGGGATGTGGCTATGACAAGCACGTCGCGTAGCTCGTTTTCGTTCCTCCCTCAAAAAGGTGTTGTTTGATTTTGGAAGTTTACAAATCGTTGAAGACACAAACAACACACTCCGTTTCTTCAAACGATTCATAATATTCTGAGAATATGAGGGACTCGATCATTTGTCGCTCCATTTTCCACTCGTCGCTATTGAGAGAAAGAACTGCCATGTATGATCGGATCAGCTATCAGAATGAATTCAACCTTCAGGTGTTGATCCATTTACAATGTTTGTTTTCAAATACGCTGATGCACACTTTGTGCTATCCGATAAACAACAGAGGCCACAACAATGCCATTATTCATCGTTTATGAAACTATGGGCCAATGCGCAATCTGGAATCATATGACTTCGAACATTAAACTGGGTATAAACACCAATTGTGCTTCTTACCACACAGGTCTTAGACTCCCAGGATGACTTTTCCAAAATAAAATTGGAATTCATCCCACATAACTAGTCGACACATGTTCCAAATTGTGATCTGTGGTCGGGCATTAGAGCTTGCTCCTTTGCGAAAGCAGATCTATCATAATTTTGGACTTATACTTGCAGAAACCGACTCCGCTGATGTAAACTCAACGACCACAATGTCGTTGACTATGTGAAAACGCCCGTTCATGGTTGTAATTCAATCGGAATGAATCAGGTTGACAGTCAAGCTGGACAGAATTTGACGGATGAGGCCACAGTGCATTTGCAAAATTTGTTGGCCCCAAGTTGGATCAAAAGTCACACTTGGACGTAACCCGAGTCTCAGCTCGACTTGTGACGTACCAGTTGAGGTATCCTATCAAGTCTGAGGACTTAGTATATTTTGTATATGTACCACAATGATCGTCAACCCAAATCACATTGCAACGTAGAGCACGCCACTGTGAATCACGGGCATCTGTTTGTACCGGGATTTGTCTATCAAAGAGTTAACTTCCAATAGATGATTTTCTTGTTCCTAATGCAATTTATCAAGTCACGTGAGCTGATTGGTGCGGATGACCACAATAGGGCAAGACAAGAGCGCAAATGGAAACGAGTATGTTTTGACACAGGCGTGCAAGGAACCGACCTTATTTGCTTGCAATAACCCAGAGAATGATGCCAGTCAATAATGGTATAGCGTAAACACTGCAGCATTTGAATTGGGAAGTGGTGGAGTGGTAATGATGGATATTATGCGTTTGAGCGAACAATGACCGAAAGAATGTGTTGTTAGTAAAATGGGGTAATGTGCGCGTAACCGCTGGCACTTACAACACTTCGAGGAGATCCCGTAGGTCTTTAAAAAAATGTGGCCAACCAGTTGAAGATTCACACCGTAACTCAGATGCACCAATATTTTGTCAATAATTTCGGAAATCATGATTTATAATTTACAGGAGATTCACAGCCAGAGAAAGAAGTATCGGCGACGGTTTAAAAAGAACGACTGCCATTAGTTCATCCGTTAATAATGGCACACAATTTGTTAACTAAGCTTTTAGACTACCATCCTGATTTTCATTGTGGCGCTTCTGTTCACCTTTTCAGATGTAATGATATTTTTACTTGTCATTAAATTAGTATCTATTGATGAAGTCATAGTGGACAAAAGTTTTGGTACCAAAATGTGTTCAAAATCATAACCAGATTATGTAATTTACCACATTATTTCGGTATAGGCAATTAAATGACTTAATGAGACCCCGGTTTTAAAGGCTTGAAATGTATTCGAACTTACATGAGCATATTTATGCCTAAGTACTCTAAGAAGCAATGCACTGCAATCTACAAGATATTCTCTTGGGAATTTTTGTGAAACAGTGGCCTTTTCTTCCGCAACTCCCAGTTTTTTTGACAGGAACCCGAATAATTTGGGCGTGCGGGGAGTGGTATGGAAGTTATTATTAGGTGGTGAGCTGATAAATACTATTCATAGTAATCGTGTTTAGTTGTGAGCATTTTGTTGCCACTGTGGATAGAAAAACAAAACATTCCAGAAAGCACACTACCAGGTGCGTGGTTATTGCCGCTTTTCAGATATGCGCATCGCCAAGTAAGGGTGCCACCGGGTCTGCCCATCTGAAGAAATCGTATCATCCAGCCTGCACAATAAACGTGCTTTGGTATCTTCTGTCTTCTTTCTGAAGGTATGCTTCACTTAGTGCACCAGGAGTGTGCCGACAAGTTACACGTGATTTTTAAATGTGCCCACCATCCATGCGCGCTCCAAATGATTCGAATGACGCTCTGATAAAAATGATGTTTAGATACGCGACATTACACAGTCATTTGCTTGTTCCATATTGCCTTGTTTAGATGCCACCAGTGCGGGTTGTGAGGCTTTCACTGCAGATCTCGCTTCCAGTCGACAGACTCGATAGCGAAATGGTAAGTAGTAAATAAAGAAGCAACAATCAGGTTGTGTATGTATTATAGAATTGATGGATAATTAAGCAGTCAGTGACGTATTATCTAACTTAATTCGAATGCTACAGCCCATGTGAAGTTACCTGAACTGTTAACCATTTGCTGTTATGTCCGTGAATTTGGTTTTTCTCCCAGGCTACGACGCACGAATGAAACGCACCGAACAGAAATTGGTTTCTAAATTTGGCATTCCTAATGCAGCCAAAAAGGCAGTGGAAAAGGTAGAGATAAAAGATTATACCGATTCAGTCTTAAGCTCACGATCCACAGAGCGGCAACTATGCCGAAAGTAAATAACAAACATTATCCAACAGAAAAGTGACCGCGCGATGGTTGATAACAAACAAAACAGTGATAATCAATATAGCAGATTTGATGGCTACAAACAGATTTAGTTCATGCATTAAACTCTCACACAGAACCCTATTTTCTGACCTTCAAAAGTTTTAATCTGCATTTCTCATCCCCTTTCCGGTTCCGCCATTTTCTGTCTCTTTTTTCTCCTACTGGAACTCAAAATCCACAGAGTTTTCTTTTATCCTCCACCGGTTTGTACACGTGTTTTAATCTGTATCCCATTCCAACTTAGACCCATCCCAGGGGCTACCGTTTGTCAACATGCCCTTTTCGAATGATCAGTCAGTTCACCGTTTATGTTGACTTTCATTTTTATGTTACTTACGTGCTAGGATTTACCTCCATGCGTTGTCTCGTGTCCTTGGTTGGACAGTCAATTCACTTAGGGATGCAGAATTGGTCGGATTTTTCAATCTATTTTGGACGCGTGATCGTCGGCTTTCCGCCTTCGGCCAAATCTGCCTGGTTGTCTTGGTCAGGCAGGTGCATGATCGCTGTAGCAAATGTCTGTGGTTTTTACCGGTGAATCTGCGGTATACACATTCTAATTTCCGTTTTCCGATTAGCCATTTTATCTTGATACATTTCTTCTCATGTTGTATACTAGATCCTGCCTAATTTAGCGCAGACTTCCCTTCTACCCACTGAAACATCAGAGTAATGGGTCTTGGTTTCTTCTATACAAAATGCTATGCAAATTTCGAACTGATTGCTCTCCTAAGCACAATTGGATTTTTCACTCACATTCATTGACTTGCGAATCAGGTACACCATCCGCAATTTGTTTACTATATGGATAGCAATACAGTTACACATCATGTTACATCTGTGATGCCGGGTTCAGTTAAAATTCTATAATAAAGTTTTTCAGACGTTTTAGCTTTCTGAAACCACTTGCGCATTGACTCCTCAAAGATGACTTGTTAGATCCTATGGCTACATTCTGTATGCACTCATATACCCGTCCTTGTATGACAGTGTATATCGGCCCCACAACCGGATGCTTTTCAGAAAGCGGTTGTGAATGCCTCAACACGTGTTTAGGCGCTGGAGGGTTCAAAATTATCACGAGTACTGTGTTCGTGCCTAGGTGCTTCCAAGCCCTTGGTGAACGTGACTGAAGCGTTCGGACGTGGTTCGAATCAGGCTGTCAAGACCGACAAAGTTCCATGTCCTATCCACAGCTGAAGCCGTGAACCTTCCCCTCTGCAATCTTCCTGCCATAGTTCGTGCAAACAATGCAGCCTCCCTGGCCCACCGGTCACTCCCCGAAAATGTATTGAATCCCTATCAGATGTGGGTCACAGGTGTGAACCACGTCCCCGTACGTGATAGTTTCAACCGCTCTCCGTTTCACTCAATCGCACTCGTGAATGCTTCTTGGGTCATCCTCCTACGAACTGATAGCGTGGACCCACTGCAGCTGAATATATTGTGATATGGAATTTGGAATATTCGGGTGGTAAGAGGAATCAAATACGGTGAGTTAAAGAAAACAAACAAATATTTGACCATCAAAGTAGAAAGTGTGCATGTTTATTTTGCATTCTGTTATAACCGTTTAACTCCAGTTTACTTTACCGTTTCCAAAGTATCAAGGTTCTTATGATTCTAGGATGCGCTGAACTATCAAAAAGCAAGGCGAATTGGTCCCTAGGTTTTCCCGATGAATTTGGTCTTAGAACTGAAGCTGAAGCTTAAAACTTCACGGAGCAGAGGATCCTTTACTATCCTTAATTACCAAGATGAATCTGACGCATTAAATTCACCCCATCACAAAGGATAAATATGATAAAACTGCGAAGCATTGTTTTGTTTTGTCCGATTGTAGGAAATGATCTATATTTCATTTCAAACGACAACGAAATCAAGTTTCAGGTTCAGCGGATCGTGGTCACGCAACAGACAAACAACAAATCCAGACAAGTATTGATTCTGATTAGTATTTGAAGTTGAATGAATGTTAATTAGAAAATCTTTCCAGCTTATTGATGGTGCTTAGAGGGAGTTGACAACTGCATACAAAAATTTGATTTCTACCTAGAAATTCCTGGAAAATTACCCTCACTACCTTATATCCTTGACGATTGGTTATTTGGCAGGAAGAAAGAACTGAAGGGCTTGAAAGTGGGTCACAACTGGATGCCTTATGAATAAAGCCAAATTCACCATCGAAATGACGAAAAAGATGCAGCTGACCGAAAAGGGATTGCACTTCGGGAAAATATAGCTCACCAGTATGAGTTAAGGCTAAGATAGCGCAAAACCGCTCTGTTTCGGTACGACCAGCCATATAACAGTGAAGATGCATCAAGTCTGAAAAAACAGGATCGTCCAGCAAACCCGTCGGCACTCAGATGAATGACGCACTGGTTAAAGATATGAATGACTGGAAACCAGGAGCCAAGGTGGAAATAAAGCCGTTCACCCCAATCCTGAAACACAGAAAAGGTGGTCAATTTTCCTTGATGCGTTCAAAGACGAACAGAGGCGACGTTTGAAGTGAAGAACAAAGAAAAAACAATTTGCCGCAGAGAAGAAGGCCACTCGGCCAATGAGCTCTGCCTTACGTGTATCCATATTCAGGTGCTGCCGATTGTGATGAATTCAGAAATTTTCATTGTTAATATCCTTAGGGTTCCAGTGCTTTCTAGGTGTAAAGAATAATCAGAAAATGCTATGGATTTATTTAGATCTGTTTCTGGACTGTAATTAGGTCAGTCAAGCGATTGGCCTTGGATATCTAGGAAAGCGCATCCGAACAAGAAAAATGAAATCCTTCTGGACCATGAAATTCCCATAAACATTTATGGAGCGATCTTGCGGCGTATCATAGTTTTAATTCATAGGTGACAACAGATTCGACTGTCCAACAAAAGCATTTAATTTTTCGAGTGTTCTACCCAAGCTTACGCAAGCGTCTATAGACTGAAGATGATCACTTGGTAACTGGGGCACTTTGCGTTAACCGGGATCTAGTAATTACGGTTGATCACGAACGGAAAACTTTCGTTCAGCGAGGATCATGGTCTACGTTGAAGTTGACGTTGCCCCAAGGTAATTAAAGCACACTGTATTAATCGCCTACATTGCTAAAGTAACAGTTAAGCAGTGAGCTGGGAAACAGTAAAATCTCCTGGTATCGCAATGCATCGGATAAGGATCTGATTTAAGAACATCGATCGATTTAAAATTGTGTATTTAAACTTTTCCAATGTTCTACACTAAGTAAGGCCGCAAATTGCAACATACTAAGCAAATAAACTATGTCAAGATCATACATTTCGTGGACGAAATCAATCATACCCGAAAATAATCACAAAGTTACCTAAATTCACATGTAAATTCCGCTGCGTAATTTCCTGTCCATAATCCTGCCACAGATTATTGTCCATAGTTCATGCACCATCGTCCGGACAGACTTGATTAGTATTTGAACGTTCCAAGTTTCACCAGATATGTGGAGTGAATTAATCATATATATATATATATATAGTATGCTACAATATAACTTCCATGTACAATATGAGAAAATCCAGATCATCTCAATCTAGTGATCCGTTAATTTTGTTGTCGGATGCGTTGCACGTGATGACCTAAAATATATTTACAGAATGGATGCTTCTACATGGAAATTCCCCCACTTTCTCCTTCCCGTCCAACTCGTTCACTCTCACAGGAATAAAATTATTAATCCTTGCCAACGGTCCAAAAACGAATGCATTCCGGGTAGGGACAATTTTCTCGATGCGGTAACGGAGATTTTCCTTTCATTTTAAGAAAGTTTTCGATAGAAAAAGACGGCGATGTCTCCGAAAAGAGTCTAGTTTTTCATTTAAATCTGATATGAATTGAGAAAAGACACACATAGGTGTAAGACATACTTCGAATAAAGCCCTGCCGCAGCCTAAATCATGATTCTATTCAAAATCTGTTTCATGTCATGGCATGATAATTAAAGGAGATACCTAACTAGTAGGTACGGACTTCGTAGTTTAAAAGCTTCCCGGAGTATGAAGCAAGGGCAATTCCACCCTGAAAGTGTTGATTTCACATCGAAATGACCAAAATAGAACTGAACGGTGAAGGCCAGTCCATCGATGTGCGCTGTTTATCGGCGCCGGATTCCTAGCAAAGCAAATGCTAGACTGTTGTGAATTAATCTCATTTTGTTCCTTCTAACGAGCTCGTGATGCCTGATGGTGTCGATGTACATATGGCGGCTGAAAGGGGCTACCACTGAATTCCTGGCCTATTTGCTCACCAGATAACTTCATAGCATGCGGTGTATTATTAAAGAGAATCGCCAGTTCTTACTGAATAAGGGGTATGCAAACTAAAGTATTTATTTTTCTAGAATGCTGCATACTGGAGGGGAAGTTGCTCATATGACGGTTATAACATGATTTTCGACAAAACCTGCAGACTATGTGATTATGAAAAATAAAAGAAACGGTTGTACAGAACGGCCAGAGGCCTTGTTTGGTTATTCTCGTTTTATTAAGCGGAGCGGGACTGAACACAAACTGGTACTACCGAGTGAAGGCGCTGGAGTTACCCATCGTGACAAACCTGATTTTGGACCACCCACTTTCTGGTAATTATTTTGCTTCAACTGAAATGGCTTCCCCACAGTTGGGCTTTTTCACCCGAAAATAAGCCCATCCCGAAAAACTTTCAATCGATATGAAAAGAAAATTTGTTTGGACTACCGATTGTTCGTGAACAGAATTCTGTCGTGCCACTTCACACGAAATACGAAATAATTCCTCAACGGAGTGGGTAAATTACAAATTACAGTGACTCACGAAAGGTGCGGAAAGGAAAAAGGCTCATTGATCGCTGGCATTTCATTGCGCTCTTTGTTAATTTGTCATGTGTAAAACAAGCTTTGATTTCGCTTGTGGGTTCGTAATGTTTCACTACTGTGACTGGCTGGTCATGATACAGATGAGATAACTCCTGAAGTTCCAGCATATCTACAGGCATAATAACGGCACAAGGCACTGTTAATTGTTCCAGTGTATTCTTGCGTCTCAATGATTACTGAACCCGAAGTTTTCAGTGCTTTCCATGAAAGAACCGGCCTATGGACCGAAATATTTTTCGCCAAATGTCTGTTGCATCAAACGGAAAATCTTCGTCCCAGTCCCATGCGCCGCCGAATTGTCTTAACAATGCTTCGGGTTCATTTGCAGATCCAGCTCACATATGGGACAGCCAGTTTGATTTTCGCCGACTTGCATGTCCATTTCGATCAACGGACGGCGCGGAAGGAGGAACTTCAGTCATTCTGGCTTCTTTGGTGCTTGCGGAGCACGGCGGAACCTTGAACAGCATACTTCCTTATCCCGCTGAAGTTTGCACCTCTCTTCATCCCAAAGGACCTGATGCGAAACCGATAGCTGGACAATGCGCTGAGGAATAAGCATTTGCTCTAGGTTAGGTCGAACAAGTTTTACTTGTCGCTCTTTAACCAGCCACTGACATTTCATTCAAGTCAAAATGCATGCATACCTAATCGATAAATCAATCCATCAAAGTCGGCAAATGATTAAAATAATTGATTCAACAGGTAACGAAAATTAAATGGGCAGACCCATTTGTTGGTCACACAGAGCATAAAACTGTTGTGAACCAAAAGCGTAAATTTTCGTTTTCCACAATCTATGCAAATTAAAACAGCTGAATTTATTGATATCCTCTTTTTCTCACACACATGTCCAGAATAAGTTTCAGAACAAATAAGTGGTTTAATTGACTCTTTTAAATAACTTACTACGAAGCGGTAGCCTAGTAAAAAGTTTCTGCTTACATGTAAAATTCGTATCAGTTACTCGGAACTGTCCTGTTATTTCACTTTTCTTGTGTAAACCTAGTGGCCTTTGTCAAATACCAGTTTGAGATAATTTCAGGAAGCCATCGAATCTCAGTCGGAACTTTAAAGCCTAGTTTTCAAATTGTCCACATTGGAGTTACCACTCTGATCTGATGGAAACGCCAACAAACGGCAGTTTGCTCACACTGATGCCCCGCTCATATGTTATGCTGAATCGTCTCCAAGGAACTATTATGTCAAGACATATGAAGATTTCGTTGGATATGCTTATCCGGACCAGCCTGCCACAACAATCTGCTCCAGGTCAGTGGCGTTTCATAGATGGATTAGGAAATTCCTTTCCTACATTTACAACTCTCGCTGACTATGACGCCATTCAAAATTTCCCTCGCTACTATTCGGTAGTCCGTAACATGAACAGAGCCTGCCAAAGGCACCAGCAATTGCCACTAACTCTTCACTTGAAATGATTATAGATGTTGTGAGTCACCTTGGTTCCCAAGATAAATTCGTCTGCATACAAAAAAATGAAAGCTTAGTCAGAAGAATGTTAGGGTAGTTGTTCTTGAAGATTCAAGAAGTCATCGCACTTTGTCAGGTAGCTATTGCCCGCTTAAGCTGGGTTGTCCTCAGTCCGAGTGATACTGGCCCGTCCATTTCGGCTTTGGATGAGGCAGAAAAGTTAGACCGCGGCAGAAGAGATGAAGTAACACCATAGGGAAGAAGGTCTCTAACATAAAAGACGCGAACAAACTATTCCGAATTATCTTCCCCCAGACTTGAGGATTATGATACTGATTCCAAGGCCACAGATAGGGTTTTTAAACAGAATATCTTCCGTGGTGTGGGGAAATCGCTCAGCATTATTCGCTAGGGTACCTTTACATGGGAAATTTACTAACTGTCTTCCATCACAGGGGCTATACCAAATGCCACTCTGTAAATCTGTTTTACATTGTTATTAGTTGTAGAGCAGTACTTAGATCGTACGAACTGCTTGGGCCTAAGTGTTCGTGACAACTGCCTGCCTTCAACCTTTCCACATTGTTTCATATAGTGCAGCGAGTCATCCTGATAAAATCCTTAAAGCGTCCAAAACGGACAAATCTTCTTCGGAACACTCATACGTGGCCGTTTTTGAACAGTCACTATTCCTCATCAAGGAACATCCTCGGTCTCCCGGTTCAACAACCCGCGTCAGTTAACTGGACTTTGACAGCTCATAATCCTGCTGGTATTGAAATCACCTTGATCTCGAGAGCAATGTGCATGCATTTAGACCGCATTCTGGTCGATATGAGACCCGTCTGCATATTGTCTGGACCATTCTGTAAGCACTACTGGTCACGTATGGCATAGATTTGTTGGATATTGTAGAACATTATGATTCATATCTGGAAACTCTGGGAATGTACTGGACGACGATTACTTTTTGCTGCTGCTGACAACAAGAAAGTCGCCAGTCCTTTACAACTCCCTGGAGCACGTGGCATCAACTTCCTATATGACTACTGATGTAACCAAATGCTCCAGGTCCGAGAGGATGTCAGCGAAGGAAGGGAGAAACGTATCACGCAGAGGCAGATGACACGAAAGGCGCTGGATCATGTCGACCTCACAAATACTGAATACTGTCGACTTCAAATGACCTTTCAGACTTTCGTGTGCCCGTATATTTGGATTTCAATTTCAGTGAGATCTCAGAACTCTGGGATGTCTGATGACCAGAAGTCTGCGAAATATCACAAGCCAAGGCTGAACATCCAATTGAAATTGGCTCAACCAATAATCCTTCAATTTTCGGTTAAGGTGTTTTATAAAGGAAATACTGTTTCGCTTCACGTGTTCATCCACGTATTCCTGTCGCTGATTGTATATATTTATTTTGTCTACAACCGCTCTTTCACTTTGCTTCTAAGTAATCAGTCCTGAGAATATGAGACCAAAAATAGTGCGTGGTTAGCACCTGTAATGACAAAAACTGAACCGACGGCTTCTGACGTCGGAAGTATCTTATTTTAGTAAAACATCGAGCAAACAGTTTTCCCTTTAATTCAAAAATAAGAACTAATTATTTGCATTTAGCACCTCTCAATCTGCTTGCTTTGACCAAACGGTAGTTAGCTGGTCATGGGATTTGGGTGAGCGAAACCGTGAAAGTTTTGACTTTTGCTGCTTACAAGGCCGTGTAAGTGCAAATATACGCCTCAACGTCCACGTTTTGTGCTACGATTTGAGCGGAGCTAGAAATTCTGTACCAAGGAAACACCTTTAAAATCCAGTGGTGATGTAGTTGATCTTTTTTAATGTTGGCATTATCACAGTGTGCAGTGCTTTATTCAAACGTGATATGTTGAACACGTGAGAACCAAAGAGAATCCCCTATTCGGGATGTATGGAAAGGTATAACTGCTTGCCTAAGTCGTTTGACTAGTTATTATTCGTATTATGTAGTCATTAGTCGATTTTGTCAGAAAAGACAAATTGACACTTGAACATTAAATATTTACTTCCGCGGAATAACTCCAACCCTGGTTCATTCAACATAAAACGTCGGCAGAGTTTAGCAAAGTATCCGCAAACGTGTTGCAGAAACCACTGACGGTCGCCGCGACGCTCCAGAAAAAAGGAGAAAAATATCACCGTGCATCGTACCAATTGTGCTTCCTCATTGCATGCAAGTAAACACACTGGATTCGTTGTTCAACAGTGAGGTGTCTTTATTTCAGTTCTTGAGTTTTGCATGCTACTTTCTGTATCTACTGAACGGCACGGCGAGGAACAACATGATAATCCACTACTGCGATGGTTCGGTCATGGTCCCGCTTTCGTGCCAGATCCGGGCTCAAGAGCCACGATGAGCAGAATAGCCCACCTAGTATTTTAGGATCACAGGGAGTGATCATGTGATCCGTCCCAGTCAAGCATTCAACTGGGCCCGACACGCAGGTGAATATCCATCACGAGTGTACTGGCAGGCGTGTCGATCACGCTTCCACTTTCGGACATTGATCTCAAACATGACGCGGCTGGACCATACAGTTTGTTCTCACCCTTTTTGATGGATGGCATTAGATTTACAAAATACTTGAGATCGATCTGGAAAAGCAAGCGAATTCCAAAGGACGAATGCAATAAACAATCCTATGAAAATCGCAAAGAAATTAACTTACCAAGTGAAACATCTAAAACTGGTCCACCGATTTTGTGGTATTTGCTAAAGTCATACCCTCGGAAATCAGACTGATAGCAGACTAGTTCAGTGTTGCACCGACCATACCTTTAACTTCCATGAATCTTTGGCATACAAACACACCTTCCATGAACCAAAGGTCTTTGTATTTTTTGATCTAAAATCGCGATTTGATGCACTCGACCTTGTCGGATCGCGCATGAAAGACGTAACGACGAACGCCCTTCTTTTCTTATCCTTCCGTGCGAATAGTCAAAGTCGAATTCGTGTTTATAGCAATATTTTACTCAGTTGTGCGAAGTGAAGTAGTGCCGGTTAGGATTGTTTTCTTTCTTCCTTACTTTTTAACCGGGTAGTTGAGAGGTTTATGAAAACCTCACCATTTTCACGTGAGGATAATGTAAGACACCATATAGCTTTGTGTAATGCTTTCATGTAAAAATCTGGATGGGTAAAATGTGTTAATCAAACCGAGTCAAAGGACCGGATTCACTTGAGGGTTAACCACGTTTTTGCAGCGGAATTGTTAGATGAAATCTCCATTTTTGACATTTCACACCTGGTGGATTAAATGTAATCAAGTATAAGATAGTATGCATTGGTTTCCAGTGGCACGAGATACCAGTGACGTCGGCTTAACGTCCGGCCATCGATTACTGGTCCGTTTTACACACTATCATCATTTTACACGACGGTCGTAAGAATGGTCCTGGTAACCGACTCAGAAGCTTAGCCGATGCGGACATAATTTATTCAAGGACTATGGGTGTTTCAGCATCGATATTTTCGTAGTATTGCACGAACGTGGGGGAAGAACCATGTTGGCAATCATGATTTTAGCCATGAGCTACTGGGCACCCGGTTTCAGGCTTTAGACGTAGCTCTGGATGTCATGTATTTCACGTACTCTGTAAGTGTTGCTGTTTGGGCTAGTTAGTAGAGGTCAGTTTACCGCATGGTGAATAGTCCCACCAACTTTGATCAATGAACTGGTCCGAATAGATCTTATAAAACTCCTTATTTGCGACTTAAGGGATGTTAGGCGGTAAGGATTAATCCCGCGTTCCCGGCACTATGACATTCCTAATCTTCCTTCTTTCGCACAGTTTTCTAACCAATTACTTCACAGATGTCCTATCACTATATTCGCTCATTTTTATTATGAACACACTTGTTGTCAAAAGCGACCAAAATCAAAGCAAATCAGCGTTTGGTTATTAAGCGCACACCCCAAACTAAACGAAAACCACTGGTAGTAACAACGTCTTTCCCTAACAGTTCCACAATCACGATAGTGACTCTATTTATTTTGCATTTCATTGATTTTTTTGTAAAAAGAGAAAAGAGTTAACCAATTAGGTAGCAAAAAATATCGTTAAGCACTGGGATAGCATCCCTTTTGTTTCGATCCATCATGGACATCCAGGTAACCCGGTTTACCTATCGGTGTGTGGTAGGAAAAGGAAAACAGCTTTCAGCCACCTGCTACCAAAATGCCCAACCCCTTTTTTGATTCTCTGAAACCCATAACATTTTAAGCGAGAACCGACTGCCTTGATCCTCAAACATGGACTGGCAGGCAAAATTGCATGAGATCCCTGTAGGCTGGGTGTCAAACTAGTTGTTTGCCAAGGCATGACCGGTGGTTCCGGGACTCTAAATTCTGATTGTTCAGGTAATAAATTCACCATCTATTTGGTCGTCACCGGCCCTGCATAATTGTAGTTGCTCGGCTCGGGTAGCATGCAGGACAAATAACAGAAGTAGACTGAATCATCATTACTGAAGGTAGCGTAGTCTTGTTATCTTTTATAATAGTCACTTGCTTCCTTCACAGTCATACGCTAACCGGGCTGTTGTAGGTTATAAGTCAAATTCAGTTTACTGCCTTAGAACAGTGTCATTTAGTTAGGTGTTGGCTGAAAAGATATAGTCTGTCGTTAACAGCAGTGACGAATTTTGTATTTTTCTAGAACCGGAATCGATACCGTGGTATCTTGATGCTTGCACATGACTGAATCCCTGATGTACAAAAGAATTGAAATCCTCATTTGCCACCAGGCATCCAGCAACGTGCTACATGTACAAACTTTTTCCGATAACATACAGTTTGATTGGTAAATATTTGATGGCATGGCCTCAAACTTCACGGGTTTAAAAGAGTACGATCATTGGCCTATATATTCGATCACTACACTGCTGCATAAACGTCCACACTGAACCGTTTGACCTCGTGATTATTTATGCTCAGACTTGCTTCCAAAAGATGTTTCACAGGACACAATCGGTTCTCAGCCTATGAATTGTTGCACGTATCGCCGCTCAAAAGTGTTGGATTATGTAACCATCGAACCACGAATAGTGGCTGAAATAATACGTGCAAGTGATCACTGCTGATTGCAGCAATTTTTGCTTATTTCAAGCCAAGTGACTGAGAAAATGAGCCTTGTCTCACAAAATAGTTGTGAAGTTTGGCACTTGAACATGAGGCAATAGGCGTAAACCATGAGATCATAGAAGAGTAAAAGCTGAAATCTTATTGGATCAAGGAATGCAGCGTATCTCGCTCTGGCAAAACGCAGCAGTTATCAAGGCAGCTGTATTGTTTTCAATGTCTGACGGTGAAACTAGGCCTAGGATCCCCGTGATCACTTTTCATATCGCAGTCTGCATTGCACGGGTAATCAAACAAATTAGCATTGTATTGTATTATATAGACTTTTGCGTACAAAATATAATGTCTCATTTCAGTTAAAAACTGTGAGTTTAACAAATGAATTAGGGCAAAAAATAAATAAAATAATAAAAGATTTACACTCATCGCCTTGTAAAGAATATAAAAGCACTCATCCAGGAATAATCATATCGCATTAGGACAGGCTGCTCAGGAATTCGCCTGAAACCCGGTCACGGTTTGTTAAAATTCGTGCTAAATATGGAGCAGTGGAGTTCCTATAGACATTGATTCTGGACGGTATGGAACGAAAAGCGGATCGTGTCGAAGTATGAGAGTGACACTTTGAAAGATCGTTGTGCAGAGGATGCGTGGGATCAGAGAGAATTTGGTGAGCAAATTTCTCACATGCTGATAAGTGTTGATCGCATAGATTAAGGGACAATTCAGCTAGTAGTATGAAGGACACTCGGCTAATAATTGACAGTCCTTGGCGATGAATTATAGTCATTTTAAGAAAACCTGGAAAAATGACGGAAGAACAGTAAAGAAGGATTGGAAAAACACACTGGTATACAAATCGGGAGATGGTGCTTTGTTTCACATTGTACTGTCGAAGCTTCCTGATTTGAAATGACAATCGTCAGGGCTTCTTTACACAGGTAGAAATGTGGGTGGTCCACTTCAGATTTTTATCAGTAGTAACTCCTAGGTATTTTAACAGAATCAACCCTGGTAGGTATTTTGAGTTGATGGAAGATGTCTCGGATGGGTAGGCCGACCGAAGGAGAGAGAACAGACATTCGACACATTTAGATGTGTTGAGATTTAAACCAGCTCGTGCAAAAAAATCATAAACAGAAGATAGGCTGTTGGTAAAACTGAAAATCATCGTTGTTCGAAACGGCTTAAGAGAGGGCAACGTCATCGACATACTTAAACCGATGACACGGGGAGCTAGTTGATAAGTCGCTGATGTAAGCAGAGAAAAGAAACGGTGATTGAACAGCGCCCTGCAACACTCCTGAGTTGTTAAGCAACGGTTTCGAAACTTTACCGTCCATTCGTGTGCACTGGGTTCGATTAGTAAAGTAGTCAGGCAGTCATGCTAACAAAGAACTGGGACAACCAAAGGTTTGCAGTTTGTGGAGTAGAAGAGACCGTGGGACTGAGTCAAATGCCGACGAATAGTCCAGGAAAGCGCAACGCACAGATTCCACTGATGCGTTTAAGGACTTACAAATGTGGTGAATGAGGGAGGCGACAGCGTCCAAAGTGGACCTGTTAGATTTATAGGCAAACTGAAATGGGTCGTCAGGAGGATACATAGCAGAACGCAGGTGCTTAAGTATAGCACGCCCCGTCAGTTTAAGACCAAATGACGTTAGGGCGATGGGGCGAAAACGTTTTGCTAAAGCAGTAGAGCTGTTAGATTTACGGATGGGAATAATAGTGACGGGGCTCCAACAGTCAGGGGTGGAAAAAGAGATTATTGACGAGTTAATTAGGGAAGTAAATGCATCGGTCAGAGCCACAGCACCATGCCTTAAAAGAGCTGAAGACAAACTGTCAGGACCAACTGCTGTGGTAATTTTAATGGTGCACAGAAGATCCAGCACCTCTTCTATAGAAAAACTTGTAAATTTCACACCATCACCCTAACCAAATATGACTGGGGTATAAGGGTAAAAATGGATGAAAGCATGATTGATGCTGTTGACATCCGCAGACGTTTTCGTATGTTTCTTCTTCCCACACATCAGTCGATTGCCTCGCCATAGGAATCGATTGTTGTTGCCACTCAACAATTGACTGGCGAATGCAGTGCCGATGCGTTGGATTTCAGCTTTTATTAGATTGGAAATACACTGCATCCTTGAGTTATTGCGAGATTTGTAGAAGTGCTCTTTGCATCTTCTTAGAGATTTCAGTTTCTGGGTGGAGATACGGACATTTGAGATGAATACTGTTTTTGAGGGGCAGTAAATGTCAACGATTGCGTTGACTGTTTCTGTGAAACGTTTGACATTATCATTGAGCAGGGTTTCAAAAGAGAAACGGGTAGATGTGAGTGAAAGGGATTTCTGAAGAATAATAAGGTTGTTGCATGAAAGGTTACGGATTTGAATTGTCCGCTTGAAGGAATGGAATGCTAACCTAAAGTACATCTTTGGCCTTAACAGAAGCAAACAATGATCACTACTTGAGATGGGAGCACAGTTTCAGGGAAAATAAATCAGGGTGGTTGGTAATAACTCTATCTAAAATGGAGCCGTCTCTGGTGAGAGAAACGCAGAGATCAGTCAAATCAAACGCAGTTAGTGGTAGAGTAAATGCTTGATTGAAATCACCTACAATAATATGCAGATTATCTTCAAGAAGAGAGATAATGAATGCTAGAAAAGAGTCGAAAAAAGATGTGGTATTGTGTTGCGAGCTAAAGGTGGCAGTGTATAAATTGATTATGATAGTGCTGTTCTGACGAGAAAACCTGGGGTGACACTGTGCCACAAGACAGTCAATTCCATTGAGAGAGTACGTATAAACAACTTCGGACTTGCCAGACCAGAAGGAGTTTATATATGTTTCAACACCGCCTCCAGTCTTCTTGTTCGAAACTCTGTCCTGCCGATGGACTATGAAGCTGTCTACCGACACGAGCGAATCAGCGATATCCGGGTCCAGCCACGATTCCTGTATGCAGATGACACACGTGTGAACATGGATCGGTAATTGAAGTGTGAGCGACAGGTCCGACATTTTCGTAAACGGAGAGCGGATGTTGGTACTCAACAAAGCCAAAATGGACATCTTGGCTGGAAGGGTGCATTCAAGGGCTGCTTGCCAGCTAGCATGAGTGCCTCTTTTAGATCGATTAGAAGCTCGTTGAGGTGCGGAAACACGGGATCCCAATATATATGGAGAAACGGTTCGTTTTTGAACGAAAGTAATTCCGAGCGATTGCAGCGTCAAACGTAGAACATGGTCGAACCAACTATCTGGCAACAAAATAACGAAATAAGATGACATAGAATTGTAGCGCAGCCTGTCAAAGGGCGCGCGCATTCAGCAACTTTTGCCTGCGCGCTTATCACTTCCGACTACCAAGGAGTTGATTTCCCGACTGATACACGTAATAATCGGGAAACAATTTCCAAAATGCATTGCTTTGATATCTTTGCCTCACGAAGTGAGCAAAGATCATTCAATCAAGCTAATTCCAGGTAAAAAGCGTCCTCCGTCGTACTAAACATGGATGTTAGTCCGCGTCCGTTTCCATGTAACAACAGCTATTTGGCAATGTGATAGTGTAGGGGAAGCTTGTTCTTTTTTAGACTTAAGGACCAGAGCCTGTCACCGTTCAGGTCTGAACGACGACAAGGGCCGTGCAGACTCGGGGAAAGTGTTTATATTTTTATGAAATCCATAATCCGATTTATCCAAAGCATATATTTTAAACTTATTCAGGCAAGTCACAAGCCTCACACAATAAAATGAAACATAATGAATATGAAGTATTGAAAAACTCCGTGAACGGAGCAACTGATACTGGGACCGCTGCCATTATTTCTGAACTTCCAGCTGATGCGTCATTTACCCACGCTTTTTCAGATATAAAAACCGACTGTTCTTTTCACCGGTTTGACCTAGAACTACTTAGTTTCGAGGATTTAATGTTAAAAGGAATTTCACTCCACGAAAGTGTTCCCATTGGTTGATGGTAGTTAATGTTGAATCTATAGAAGTAGCAAGTTTGTAAAACTTCAGGTTCGCGGTTGATACTTAATAAGTTTGTGAATATGGGTGAGTTTAAAATTCACTCTCAAACACACAATTATTGGTACGCTCGTGGACTGGTAATTGAGTACCTAGAAGTGAAGGAATGATACCGAAAAACGAATAGAATCCTAATAAACCTTCATTGACAAAATGAACCACCCGCGTTTGAGAGACAGAAAATAACGTCGCATTAGCCATTTTTACAATGATTGTCTTCGCCTGACATTCGACTTCTACTGCTTTTATGGAAAGCAGTCTCGTAATTTTAGGACAAAAGGCTCACGAGTTTGGCAGTGCTCACTGTTGATCGCTCCCCATCAGACAAATTTATAACTTTTTTCCTCTTTTCTTGAAACAAGGTAAATTTTTAACTGGAAAAACTGAAAAGAAATAAATGATCCTCATTTTTTATTGTTTGTGGTTTCATAAACTGACCACAATTACCATTTTCAGAAATACTTATAATCAGCTCAAATAAACTGAATCGGCTTGAATTGGATCGATAGCTAATGGCTGAAACAGTGCGGATACACAAAAGCACATATGGATTCTGATGCTCAGGATCTACGTGGGTAAAATGGATTACAATTCATAATAAGCGTGACACCTCCAGCCACTAGGTCAATTCCACTGATTTGGTCTAGCTGTTACGACAGTGAGTGTGATTTTATAGTTATAAGCTAAACACTAAGGTACAGAACAAACTGCACTCTCTCTGTGGTCATAGTTTGCACTTGAAAACCCATATTACTCAGGGAAGGCACCCATCCTCCATTTTTCACCCGAATGAACCATGGGCGTGGTGAACCAGACACCTCATATTCCTTGGGATCTGCTTAAACCAAGACTCAAAGGTCCTGCATTATGTAGCAGTAAAGAAACACGTGCAATCATAAAATTTTATGTGTATTAACTAGCTGAAAGACGGTATATTGCATTTACTAACAAAATGATCAGCAGAGTTTGAGCTCGAATCTTTGATGTCCCAGGTGGCAGACACATAACCTACAAGACAACTTAAAAGTAAATATTTTGAAATTGATTTCGGTGGGATTCGTGGCAAGAAGCTAGTATCGTAATGCATAAAACTGGTGAAAAAGAGTAACTTGCTGTTTATTCAGACAGGTGGTTTCCGACAAGAACACAAGCGTAACCCTTTAAAAGATTGCACACTATTTCCTTCCCTTTTCGTATCTGGTTCCTTCATGATCATTTCGAATTCGTGATTCTCTATTGATTTTTCATATATCGCTACATGGTGCCGGAAAAAGATTACGTGTAACTCGTCTACTTTCCATCACATGGTGCTTGACAGTTCAGCGTCTCGCTAGCCTCTAATCATTGTAATCATTTAATGACCAATGAAATCTCATTAATACATTTGCTGAATAAACACGCGTTGAGTATGTTGTTGATTGAAGCCAGTAATAAACGCAGCTAAGCAAACCCGATAGTTACATCTCTGCCTTATCTCACCGGATTTATGTCGGAAAAATACCCGTCACTGCCTTCGAAAGATTTCCCCAAGTCGCCGCTCTGTGGCTTTATTTGTGTTTCTAGATTTTGCTACTCAATAATTAACAAGTAGGCAAAGTGACACTAAAATATTTTGTATTCTGCGAATGCGAACCGCCGAAATGTTGGCCGTGGCAGGCTCCACGGATGGCGTATGATCAAAGTTCCGGACTTCTCAACGGTGATTGAAAATTTCGGTGAACATCAGACCGACTATCGCAGTCATTCCCGGTGAAATATGCGAAGTTGGAATTTGTATGACACCTGCGTGCACGTCGACCAGAATATGGTCATCAGGGCACGTGGCCGGCACCACTGTAGTTGGACCAACATGTATTTTGCATGAATGTCCAGACGATTCAGGGTTACAGCGGCTCTTCCCCCACCCACTTTGTTCGATAAAAATGTGCGACTTGTAGGATTGCAGAATAGGACGGTATATTAACATCGAAAATGACTAAGGAAGAAGATGGACGTGTTTTATGTTGTGCAAGTCTTATATCGGAATCTAGAGAACGGGTAGTAAAAATGGCCGTAATAGTTATATAGTAGTAACTGTCTTTTTTATCCAAAGGAATGTTTACAGTTATTTATTGGCTGAAATTTAAAATAAATTTCTTGTCCTAAAATAGCTTCGAGTTACTTTGCTTATCTAATTATTTGGTCAAATACTTGTATTGACAACATGGTCAGATGATAAACGTAATAACTACAGGAAAATCAGACTTTGAAATAACATTACCAGCCAAGTCTGAGATTATTCTATATCTTCATGACTTCAATCTCCCGTGAACCGAGACTTGTGGAAGCCTACTATCCTTACTGAAACCTCGTTGAGCTGAACTCAAATGGACAAATTTGGCCCATGTTTGGGATAGGAATTTCGCGCCTTAACATTCAAATTTCGTACAAATCATTGCAGTTTTTTCAGACATGTTGTTCGGAGAAAGTGAACTGTAATCCAGTGACTGATTGCAACACTGGCAGAAATGGTAACGGTGTTGAACATCCGCTATCTCTCCCATGTTTTCTGAAAGATTAGTATCTATGACTGACATAATCACAAAGCGTGGAAAAGTTGATCCAAATGTGCATGAGTGAAGAAAGACCGTAGTACAGTATGGTGTGGACAACAGTGTCCAGATTTAAACTTAATACCCTCCTATAGAGAGTGAGTTTTGAGAATAATTACTCAACTTTTTCGAATCCGTTGTGTGTACATCAAATGGAGTTTGTTGTAATGGTAATGAACCAAGTCATTCATTCTCAAGGCAAACAGCTGGAGCGCTTAGACAAAATGAATGTCACTAGCATTTTTTTCATGGAAATTCTTTCAGCGATATGCTGCCTCCAGCGCAGCGCAGTGGACAGGGCTCGACCCCCGATACATATCGACATACACTAGTGGCGAAAACATGGACAGGTACGCTCAGAATTCGCTGATAGACCATCCGTCTCAGTTACTCACTACTGATTCGATTGACCTTGCCACTGATTGGTTCTTAATGTGAACCATATTGCTTTCACTCTATGTGTAATTCATCTATCTGATTGTTTGTTCTGCTTCCTCTAGGTGGTTCAGGACATGCGGACTGTGTCGCAAGGTAAACTTGCGGTGTTTGACTTTTTTGATAGGTTATTTATTTGTAATAAATTGCTTGGGATCTTGGAGTAAAATTCAGGATATAACGGGATTCACTGATTTTTCCCACATGTTTACAAATGACATGTTGCCTTAAAGGATGCTATTTCCAAATTCAGTTTCCATAGACCAGTCCTTACCGGATTAACTACACAGTGGTTTGATTTCCTGTACCATGTTAGACAGTTTTTCTGTACTTACGAGTAGCTGACTGAAAAATATCTATGCCTTACTGTGGGAAAGTGGACATGGAAGTCGGATGAAACAGCAACTATTCGAAGTTTGATGTTACCGATGATACCAAACTAGATTGTCGTGGAAGAACCTTGAAAATACAGGTGGACTCCTAGCATAGCTTTTGTTCTGTCTGAAACACTCGGTTCGTGATGAACTGTTACAGGGATATTCCTAGGCATACAGCATGTTGATGTGTACTCCAACAGCTCAACAGTAAGTCTTAGAAGTTATGGTAAACGGCGTACGAAAATCCCACCAGGGCGATAAATCTTGACGAGATTAGGTAAGTGATGTTCGGACTAGGTCAGTCATATACTACAAGCATAACAGCGTGGATAAAAATGATTTGATTTCTGCCAAAATTCCCGAACCAAACTGAGGTTTCGTTCAAAATAAAAACCAGAGAAATCGACATACCAGGAGCGATCAACCAACGAACTCCGTGAATAATAAACTGCAGTCATATTGACGGGATAGAAGTCTTGTAATTCTTGTTTTAGCAAGAGTATCGGGACGGAACTAGGACCCGAATGACCAACTACAGTAGCTACGGTCAGCGGCACCATTCTGAATTCCAAAATATTGACACGAAAACGACAGACTCGGTCATCAGTATTCATGAATGTCAAATCATTTCTCATCTCAATTAGGTTTTTTCGTTGACGGATTTAATGCATGATCAGCATAGCTGCTAAAGTTTAGTACTATGAAGCGACAATATTTTCTAGTCAAGAGAACAGGTACATCAATTGAACTTAAACTGCCGTGACTGCTGACCAAAAACAGCTTAGAAGATAATTTTATCTGGATCGTAAGTAGCAATACTCAGCTCAATGAATACATCACCATATGCTTCGTGAGCTCATCGGCAACTAAAAGAACTTAGCCGTCTTGATTCAATACATTACGAAGAAAGCCTGTGCGTAGTAAACATTTTGGTGCTACGCATAATCGTACCTTTTCAAATGAAAGACTAATCCAATTTTGTAAATTTCTTCATCGGTCTAAATACGAACATCAGATGTCTTGATAATTTACAAAAGCTTGCGTGAGTTTGCATGCAAAATGGTTGGCTTTCGTTTATCATACCCACTTTCCGGGAAACACTATCTTAAACGCTGATGGTTTTCTTAGCTCAGATACCATCAAATGACATGCTTCAGTGGCAAACTCAAACAAGAAACTTCATCCAATGTAGGTACAATGACCTATCCTAAAAGATTCGTCTTGCGCTTCCGAACCACAAACAGTATGAATCGTTTTGTTCTAATATTGTTATTCGCGCTGTTGCTCTGTGAACCATTACATAACGGCTGATTCTCTTTAAATTTATTCGATGTATTGATTTGAAAGGGTAAGATAACTTCGCAAAACTCTACTGCCAGCAAACCAGTGGTAAACCAACTGGGTTGTGTGTGAATGATTGTTTACCCACTAGTGGTAACTCCATCCCTCTAAATATGAAAGGATCAATGGTCTGCCAGAATGAACCGTAAAGTTTGGAAAATTCATTCTGAGACATCCTGAAAAAGTGACAAAGCTGTAGCAAATTTTGCTGAAACAGAAAGTTGATCAGGGTCTTCATATTATCGAATGTTTTAACTACATATTGATGCTATGGGGTTCACGAATCCAGTCTTTCTTTCTAAGCTACAGCTCACATCCCAGTTGCACGATCTTCCAGTATCGTTTCCAGACTTCGTTGCACTATTCTCACCGAGAATGTTCTGAGTCGCCTTTAATCAGGTAGAATGCAGTCCCTTTTCCCCAATGCTTAAACGACTCACTATAAATGGGATCTTATATCACCTTTGAGTGCTTACGGATCAAAAGGTCACATGTGAAGGGCAAATCTCCTTCCCTTCAGGAATTTACAAACTGGACAATCAATGATCCACATCTATCAAAATAACGGATTAAACAGATCAACCTACAGGGGTAAAGGCCGATGCAATCAAAGCAAGGTAAGTGGCAGGCCGGCCATCAAGTCAAGTGTGCGCATCTTCTAACTAAGTCGAAGGAATTCTGGCATCTGATGCTGCGGAGCTTAAGTAGGATCTACATCCTCGACGTGACACGCACCAATCGCCTCTTTAACAAAGAATTAACTCAATAGTTTCATTCAAAGTTTCGATATAATCATGAGATACCCTGGATGATATTCACTAATTTTCCCAGGATTCTTCAGAATATCGCTGTAAAGAGAAATCAAACAAGGATGAGTGGTTTTTATTACGAGACTACCCTGCGCACATACTGCAGAGGGATCTTCAGTCATAAAACCGTGCAGTGTTTAATCAATGAAACTTTTCGGAGGATCAAAGCCACCCACCAGTGATATTTTCTGGAAGCAAATAACCGTTACTGCATACCTTTTTCATCGTTATCTTATCAAAAGCAATGTCGTTTAGCGCCTCGTGTCGTTTAGGTTTGAATGTGGTCAAATCCGATCGATACACATCCACATGTGTTAAGATAGCGTTGAGACGCACGACTATCTATATGCATTCCTAATGTGCATACTTCGTAGCTGCTTTTTTGTTTACTTCATTTTCTAGCACCCGGAGAGACGAGAATCCATTTTTTATTTGATCTCACAATCGGAACAACAATTTCGATAAGAATACAGCTGTGCGGTTGAGAACTGATGCCGCAGAGTAGAAGACCGACGAAGAAACTCTTTCGTGCGTTAGTGTAATCGGATCAAATCAAGCAATGGCGTGCAATATTTAGCAGCAAATTTACCAGTTCGCTTCGTTCGAAAATGATTTTAACTATTGTAAATTCGCGCACGAGAACCGGTAATTCGAATGACTTTGGCTGTATATGCGTCTGGTTTGCACGTGATCGTCTGAACGGTACTCGGTCGTGCTTTTTATACACGGACGTCTCAATGTCTTGAATTGCCAGTCGATTTCTATCTGTTTTTGATATGACGAAAGAAGCTTGGTGTTTCCCACTCAACGCTTTCATCTCATCAGACAACACAACGGAGGTCTGTTGGATTTGTCTAACCGAATCTCGTAACAAACGCCATAGTTTAGGGATATTAAAAAAGGTATGTATTTCGTCGACGGTTCATATTTGACACCAAACAATACCAGGTGTCGAGCTATTCCGTTTTCGACGATACATAATCACCCCATTACATTACGGTAAACATGACTGAAATCGAATGGGATGAAGAAAGAGAATGGTTGGATGAAGTGAATGAGTCACGAGTGGGAAAATAAAGTGCACACGTGATCCAGATCCAACTCTGGACCAGAATATAGGGTCCCTTTTGTCCGACTCCCTTTATGGACTCAGAAGCCGCTTGCTCAATCATCGAAGCCCCCGTTCTTGTCTTCACCTATCCCAGAGAAAACAATTAAGCTGACAGCATCCACCTCCACCTTTCTGGTCCGTAATTAGATCTGAATCCCGTATGCACCTTTTCTTTTCCCACTCTCTGACTCAATCACCTTATTCAACCACCCACTTTCGAATCCCAGTCGATATTAGTCATCCTTAGTGTGATTCATTGGTATGATTTTGAATTACAAAGAAACGAGCTTATTCATTATTTGATTTTAATTTCAGCTGCTTTTTCGGGAATTTTTTACAGTTCAATCGAACAAATTGCAGGTTTTTTCTGCCTTTGGTCAGCTTCAACCCAAAGTTCATCATCCTTGACGTTTAGTTTTTCTGCTAGCGTGAAATCAAACGATAAATTACAGCTGACCATGAATGAGCTATGACTGGCTCAAATAAATCCCATTAGTAACAAAGTAAAAATCTTTTAATTCTCAAAGGTGACTTTGCTTGGATTTTTTCTAATTGCTTGTTTTGTCTGTTTCCCCCGAATTTCGCCGAATTCTGACAAGGAACTTCCGCTTTTTTATCAAAGACAAAACAGCTATGCACCGGTATGGATTCCACAACGATATCTTCGGAAAAAATACCCTATTGAATTTATTATGATACCACTCTAATGTAAAATAAACTAGATCGTTCTAAGGAAAACAGGGTCGTTACAGTGAGAAGGAGCACGAGTGAGAATTCCACCATGAGAGGAAAACTGGTCGAGACATTCATCAGCACTTCAAGGAAAGTGCATTGCCTCATTTAGCCTCCTCCGGCCCGTCCGTCCGCCCGTCTCCAAATGAAAAGAAGAAATAATTTTAAAAATATTGGCACGCACCTAGTATTGTTGTGAAAACAGTGCACAGTGATTTCTGATTCGAGATTCCGAAGGGACAACCATATTTACGCTGTGCAGCCCTTCAGGGTTGGACTTGCTACAGGGTTGCAATTTACCGAACCCGTTGTTGAGCGAGCATTTTCACTTTTCACTTTTTTACCTCAATGGTCCGTTGTGCATGTAGGGAAAATAAATTCAACCCTACGTACACGATATTTTTAACTTCCCTAAAGTCAACCCATTACCTTCAGTTACGTGAAATACACACATAAATACATACACATACATACATACATACATACATACATACATACATACATACATACATACATACATACATACATA
>LUCM01000880.1:0-18084 GCA_008360955.1 Fasciolopsis buskii | reverse complement strand
ACCTGTCTCTTATACACATCTCATACATACATACATACATACATACATACATACATACATACATACATACATACATACATACATACATACATACATACATACATACATGTGAAATGCATTTTTTTAGCTGCTGTTTGCTTTCGCTTGATTGTTGTGTGGTAGGATTAGCTGAGCCATGAAACACTGAGGTTCATGCAGGAGTTAGTACCTGGGGAAATGTGTGAATTATGACTAGCTTTCTTTAAAATTTCTCGAATATGAAGAGCAAAATTTGCCGATCTTGTTAGGGAGAAACGGTTCATCATATCTTATTACCTACCAAAATAAGTACTTGCGAACAACAGTACGGTGCAATTAGTGGACCGTCTTCAATCACCTTTCAATCCTTAATAATTTTGCAACCCAAATGGAAGGATCTAACTGTGAACTTTTAAATAATACCAAACAGCTCCTGCAAGATGCTTTATTCGAAAAATACGTGGAAATAGCCGCGTACAGGCAATTCGTTGTTTTAGTTACAAGGATACAGACTAAAGCAATACCAGCTTACATGTAACACCGTAAAGGATTATAAAAGGTTGAACCTCAAAAGACATTTGAACCTGTCACATGACTTGGTCTGCGTACAGCACCTGATGTGGTTGATCTCCTCTGGGAAGATAATTTAGCGACCGCTTTTTCTTTCTGGTCCATTTTTCCTTCGAAAATGTTTGCATCTGGTATTTGCAGTGCCTAACTAATTGACTCACTGATGATTTGCAAAAATGAATGAGTAATACAACGAAAGGAACTGAAAGTGATGAATAAGCTCGCTTCCAGGGATTCATAACCATACCACGTGATCAGCTGGAATAACGAAACAAGATGATTGAACGAGGCGAATGAATCAGCTTTGGAAAAAGAAAAGGCGCAGCAACATGACCCAGATCTCGTGTACATATCTTTTCTTTTTCCATTTCTGATTTATTCCCCTCGTTGAACCATCGCCTCTCCTAACCCCGGAGTGATATTTGTCATATCATGTGATATAGTGATGTGATAATGAATCACTCGAAGCCAAGCTTGATCCTATTTTGAATGTGTTGTGTGGGACCATTTACAGAGGAACCGCAAGTGCTTTTTGTGGGAAACGGTTTGATGCTCATGGAACAATAGGTATAAGAGGAATTACGTAATTACTTCCTACTGGTGTGTTACCACGAAAGTAATCACCAACAATTTTGATCAATTGACCAGCTGGTTCGTAAGAGTAGCGAGACTATCTGTTACTGTTTTGTAGTTAGTTAAATAGGATCGCATAGGATCACTGGTGTGTTTTGAGGCAGCTGAAGAAAAAAATAAATCAAATGGAGTGTAGCGGACATGCGGGAATACTAGTAATTTCTAATGTAATTGTTGTATTCCGTTGTCTGTATAAAAAATGACACAAAATTTACCTTTAATTGTCATTTCTTTCCCGTATACATCGCCTCCCTGTTGTGTATGGTGCGCTTCGATTTTACGACCTACTATCAATCAGACAAACTGCAAAACCATCATGACTGAGCAAAACACGCACGCAAGCTGGACAGAGACAAACTTTCAAAAACGAGCAGTAACCTGGAATTTTTGGTGAGACGTTTTTGAGAATTATCGGCAGTACATGTCTGGGGAGGGGTTTTAAAGAATTTAAGAGTAGCGTATCTGAACGGGTTTCGAATATTCCATCAAAGGGTTGGGAACACTGGGAAGTGTTTCGCTGTAGGAGTTTGTTCTGTCTCGCCACCACGCAACATGCCAACTTTCGGTTACTGTCGTCGACTATGCATAATGCATGGGTCCAACTGGGAATCATTATTACTATTGTAATTGCGTACTTGTTGGATGCTGGATAATGGTGCTCCTCATCAAGTATGCACTTCAGGGCTCATTCCAAGCTCATCATCATCTTCGATTTCCATTATAAAATATTTTGAATCTGCAAATTGATTTTAAGCTGTCCGAGAGTAAGATACTCCTTGCGTACTGTTATTCATCGAAGAATGTACCGAATACGATGTGCACAAATTTGGGAGGATGCAATTTCATTCTATCTTTTGTAATGTCTCGCATGTGGCAGATCCACTGAAAACACCTGCGGTTCTAAGGGGCTGCGTGTTAGAATATTATTGTTTCGAAACGGAAAAGTGAAGAGACGCCTGCTCTGTTTCGGCCGCGAATCTGTTATCGATCCCATCTCGTGGTCGCTATCTCCAGCTCCCAATAACTTTGGTGGGAAAAACCAAGTCGAACGGGCAAAAATGTTCGTCTGTTGATTAGAAGCAAATCTGCTTTACTGGTCCTCGATGATCAACTATCACCGGTTGATTCTTCTGCTGTCTGATTTGATCTAGCGTTATTCATTGACTTTCTCCCAATGGCATTTTCGTTCATGATATCGACTAACGTAGCCGATGCGATTTCACCCCATAGGTGACCATTGACCAAGATAATAGATAAGCCGAATCAAAATCCATTACCCTTAAAGTTAGCATTACCAATAAAATCGGGATATTTTGCATTCTTAACGGCTCACTGATAGCCAGTTTTTGGTCGAATTTTGATATAGTTCTCATCTTTAGGTCTTCACCTTTGGTTTCGTTCATCAAAGTTTGAAATAGATTCTTTTACTTTTTCAAGTCTCCGATTTATTCAGACCGTCGCTTTGTTTGACGGGATTGAATGTCACTGGTAAAATCTGGCATCAACTAACCCACACATGTGACCAGAGCACCTCAGTCTATAGGAAATTCAAATGAGGTGCAAAACTTGCCAGTTTGACTGCACAACTCGGCCCTTATGTGGAAGACAACTTATGTGTCTCGCTTGCTTCAGTTTATAGTATTTTGACACTATTTTGTCTGTGTAGTTGTCATTCTCGTGTGTTTTAGGATACCATGTGGATAATCTATTCGACTTACCAAAACTATTCAACCTTCGAGCAAAATATTCGAAGGCAAAAGAAGCTGGTTGCAACGGCAATTCGACTGGTTCGTGGACACATCGTTCTGATAAAATCAAAATGTGAACCATTGCGAATGCCCCCATGTGCATTTACACGCATAGTCAGTAATATGAACATGAATAAGCAAAACATTGTCGAAAGCACATGATCCGCTTCCCAACGACTGTCTCTCATCAATCATGCGGACCAGTACTTCCGTATCCAATTGTCTATGCAGTTGAGTAATCCGAAAGCAAGCTGACCAAGGTTTTTTAATGGTGACTTGATCATCGACATTACAAGAAGAAGAATTTCTTGAAAACTTAGTACTACTGCTACTAATATATACCACGACCAAAATTTTCTAATAGCTTGCTTTCTATTGTGATCTTCAAAATTAATTCTAAATTGACGAGCTTTGGTCCTCGGCTTGAAATCTACGAACCATAAACTGGTACTGCACCTCTCCGTCGTGGTACCCATTCCAGTGTCCAACTGACCATCACTCTAGGAGGACCATAGAAGGATGGATGGCTACTGCATCATTCGGTTGATGTACTTTACGTATATGAGGTGACGGATGTGGTCGAACCACTGCAACTGTGATGGCTGGCGGGATTCATTAGGTTGTCCGAAAATATTGCCTGCCTTTAGAATTCAGCTACACATAAAGTTGTTTATTTGTGAATTGGTTCTCAGCATCATGCAACCCTGAATGCACTACCGGTTTAACGGTTTCGTTTGGAAACGGGATTTAGACGGAAAAGTTCAAGTTTCAAATAAACTAGCTTGTAGGCTGACGTAAATCATATTGTATAATGGAGACCATAATAAATACACAATGCTGAGATTTTTATCGTGTACCACCCACGACGAGAAAATAACGGTCACTGTACTGGTTAATCGTGAAGATGCGTACAGATTGGTAACATTAGACGTTACAATGGGACAGAGGTGGTTTGACAGTGGGCATAGAATCCGAACTGCTTTCTGTATGGTTGTATTCTGTTTTTTGTAAGAATCAGACTCACATTTCTGCTGTCAAGTTGACGAGAATTAACGCGTAGTTCGGTGGTGATCATATTTTTATTCGGTGGTGCACCACATATTTAAGATACTGGATAACTTCTGTACAAGTAACAATGCGAATTGGAGCGCCGCATAAAGTCCTAACGGGGGATTTCAAAAGATCATCATGGGATGAATTAAAAACCTAATCTTCTAAACACGTTTACTAGCACAGTCGACTAGTCAATCCAGTTGACAATGACGAAAATGTTGCTACCTGAATCCATGCGGGGTACAGGTAGTCGATATTAACTGAGCAATAAGACAGACATTTTGTCCAGCATAATCGCCTCCAAATTTCATTCTGCGATTGATTTTCATCTTGGTTGCTTGGAAGTTGATCGGCAGAAGCGGAATTGAATCTTCACATTTAGATTTCTAAGGGAGGAGACGAATACACGGCAGCTGCAATGTCTCCGACTACGTGTGCCTGCTCTTTTCGTCTATGATTTCTCTTCATAAACGGAAGGTATCTCAGGTTTATTTTACAACAAAGCAGTTCAAGGGGAAGGATGTAAAACAGATGTAAAACAGACAAAGTTTCTTTTTGTTTCCAGGTTAAACATGAACGTTTTGAGCCACGACAGAACAAGTGTTGAAAACGGTAACTTATTGAATACGAAGTTCAATAAGAAAAATGTTTGTATTGTTGGGCAACACTGTCAGCGATTAGTTTCTCATCAGTGGGCCAGGGAGCAAAATTCCTCTGAGAGATTATGCAAAATGGGCTGATGAGTCATGGGTGAAATTAGCCATGAATAAATGCTGGATGGCTGGCTGCTGGATTCAAGAAAGCAGTGGGGGCTAAGAAGTTGCTGGACTATTGCCAGTGTTAGTAAAAATGTTGCTACTTAACTGACAAAATCTAGAGTGAGAGAAGACAGACAAAATATCAACACTAGGGCACCAATTTTCTCGAACCAAAATAACCAATAAAACCAGGTCCAAAAAAGGCACGTTGCTGTGCTTCATCCGTGACTTCGACCGGTTGTAAATAGTTAATAGATGTACCTTAGGTCGGTATATGTATGGATATAATCAGAACCTGTCCATCGGGTAGCCCAATAAACAAAAATGGTCCACAAGAAATTTCTAAGGTGATCTTGAGAAACTCATCAGTTACCTTTTTTGTCTCCCAGTCACATAAATATCCTATTATTTTGTTTCACTCTCATTTCATCGACAGGGGACCACTAATGACTGCTTCTTTGCAGGTAATTTCTCTGGGAAATGGAAGCTGTGGACAAATCACAAATAATCACGTATATAAATAGATTTTTCAATATGGACTCAAATACAAAACTGAACTGCTTCTTTTAAAATTCATTTCTGGCAGTAAATTCATATCCAGATTGCGAAAGGCGACATAACTTCGAACGCGTGTAGCAGATGGTTAAAAATAATGGGAACATCAAATTGTCACGAGACTTGGTGGAGTATATTCTAACCTCCTAGTCGTCATCGGATTTCCTATTTACAGACAGAAAATTGCACGGGGTACATGTAGGATCCAGATAATTTGAAAATACTCCACGTGCCAATACTTATACTATTTTGGAAAAGTACGGCTGCCGAGTCTGGTGAGGCAGAAAGCATAGACTAATAGATAAATAGTAGAATTCAAGTATAGTTTAGTTCCATCTCTAATCGGAACTTGCCGTTAGATTAAGCAACTTTTCTGGCATTTTCATCGAAACATTCGCCCACCCACACAGACCATGTAGTGGGCGTCGTTGACAAACCAGGGAGCACAAGTAAAAATCGCGTTTGTGTGAACAATGCGTAGGAATGGCACAAACTGGGACCGTTGAAATTAAACAGAAATAGCCTGGAAAATTGATGAAACCTATTCTACTGCCGGTTTGAGAAGGAACGGGTGCCTTCCGCTCTGGGTCAGCCTGATCCAAAGTAAAATTCATGCCGAGCTGTCTCTACCCGTTTCTTTCCGTTTTCTTTTACTTCTTCTTTCCCCGTAAAACTCGATTGGATCGAGTGCATAGTATGTGTGTTTCTATTAAAGTACATCATCATACTTCCTAACCAGATGACCATAGAGTGTGCATCATACTTCGGATAATCTTGTGTGCAATGATTAGAAGTGTGTGATCACCACTCAGCTGTTTGGTCTTCATTACGTAGATAATTGGTGATGACCATCGGGTACTCTAAATTTCATGCTTAAAGAGCGTACCACGTGATATAGCGGTGGCATCAACTACACGCATCCAACCTGCGGGAGATAACGACACAAACAATAACAAATAGTTACGCACGCATGCGACCACGCAAACGTACAAAGATGCGAACGGACTCGCTCGAACAAGCACCGTAAGATACACTCGCACGCCCTCAAAATTTGCGTTGTCAACGCATCCAGTACACACACACACACAGAAATTTACGCGAACACTTTGTGAGAAACGGAAGAAGCAAACAAACGCAAACATGATCTCACCCGCAGTTTCCTTCCACGGCCAATCGTGGCAACCCAATCACCAGCAATCCTGACGGGTATATTATTTCGGAATTCATTGCTCGCTTTCCACAAAATCGTTCCTGGATTCCACTGGAGCCATTTCTGCCGCGGCTGCTGCTAGTCATACTGTTGTCGGGTTAGTTTTAGTTTTTCTGGACTGACCCGAAGTTGCCCCAAACGACTGACGGACTAGAAAGATTTAGATCTGTTTGTCACTCAGTATTCCATTTCCAATAGCCAACACTTTCTGCGTCTACTCTTCGCTCTCGAGAACACCAGCATCTTAGTATTATTACCCAGGCCTGTGTTGTCAGTCTCGTTCATATTCATTCGTTTTAAGTACGGGTTCTATCCTGTGACCCACTGTTCGACTTGGGCACGAACCAAATACTCAACCAAATTGTGCGTTCCACAGCACAGATAATGACACTCGATTTGGACGGAGCTGTGGGTATTCTTTGCACCGGAAAAGATGAATCTATTGACACGGATATGCCGTTGGACATGCAAAATTACATTCTAAAACTGTGCGCGGATGCGACGCGAACATTCAAAGTGGAACGGGAAATCGCCTCGTATATCAAACAGAAAATGCAAGAACGCTATTCGGGTCATTGGAATTGCATCGTGGGAATACGGTTTGGCAGGTGAGTCAGCGCCCAACGTGGTTTGTCAAATTTTTGTCCATATTGCACTTGCATCGCTTTCGCACTGGGCATCCTGACCATTTGCATGTTGTGGAAAGAAATGGCGCATTTGGAATTAGGATCGGCTGAATAACATAACATCCGTTTCTACGATTAATTACAAACCCACTTGCGAAAAAGGGACGGTTATTCATAACAAATTTTACTTGCTATGTAAGCATAGTTTATTGAGGACTTGATAATGCGATTAATATTAAGTTAAAAGAATAAGAGGTTGATGAATCGATCAATGTTCCTATCAGCAATACTTCATACAAGAGGTTTTTGAGTTTTATCCGAGCATCCGAATACCTGTATACTGGATTGTGACCAAGCATTGTTGATAGTGATAATAGCCTATCAGTGGTTGAACGAGGACCGCATTGCTGTTTTTTAATGCCTTCTACTTCATTTATAAGTAAAATAGCGTGTATCATTTTCAGCAAAAGGTGGGGACTACGTTAAAAGTATAGAATTTTCTAATTAAATCACTGGATCGTTTCTACTTACAATAACAGGTCAGAAAAATCCTCTACCTGCCTAGCAGGTGAAAAGAGATTTCTTCCTAGTAAGTTACGGGAATACGAGCACAGTAAACAGAGTTACCATACTTTCCAGGAATTCATGTCAAAAAATGCAAAGAACACAATGAATAAATAGCGTGATCTCAGTGGTTCTTCACATCAATTAGCGTGCTGTATATTCCTCCCACGAAAATGGTGAGAAACATTTAGTGGATACCCTGTCGGCGCACCTAATAAGTCATTTCCTATAGATCACATCCATTCTCGCAGTAATGTGTACTCCCCTAAGGCGGGTTTAAACTGCAACTCATGGGCATACGCAAAAATCTCATCGAATTTTACTGTCATCCTGCATATGCTCATTGAAAAGTGAATTCCAATCGGCTTTCATGGGATAACTCGGCA
This sequence comes from Fasciolopsis buskii, assembly GCA_008360955.1. NCBI lineage: Eukaryota > Metazoa > Platyhelminthes > Trematoda > Plagiorchiida > Fasciolidae > Fasciolopsis > Fasciolopsis buskii. The sequence goes on along the minus strand of LUCM01000880.1, from coordinate 9,963 downwards.
TATTACTTCATGCGAACAAAAATAGCGATTACTGTATCATCCTTTCACCCACGTACGCAAGCGAGCAAATCGCAGCTGCGTGATTTTAGACAAGCACGAAAGAGTAGGACCATTTTATTGAAAGTTAATTCGTACTTTCACTGTACTTTTTATTGTAAAACACTGGTACTGAAGAAACAAAATATTTGAGGCTACCCTATCAGCCGGCCAGATAGTCACTTAATCAAATGATGAGAGAGGAAGTAAACTGCCAGGAATATGAACTCTACTCAAGAGCCAAGTGATCTGGTGTGCACCGTTTCGCTGTATAGGACTTGATACAATCGGCTGACATCTACAGTTCCACATTAATGCCCGTGAAACTAAGACCATTAGCCCTGCTTGATACTGGCAATCGCACTAAAGGATATTACGTCTAAAAGATATGTATTTATAGTCACTGATAGAAATGACGAAAGTTCCAGTCCATCTTTTGAATGCGCAGAGGGTGTGGATGAAGCTTGTACCATTCATGCATAACTACGTACATGAATATGCAAAGGCGTTTTGATCGGCCTCGCGATTTAATTGATATAATCCATGGAGAAAAAGGGTGCTACGATTCGTGCGTAGATTCGTGTCTCGCCAAGATCCATAACTTTTCGACTGCAATTCTATTTAGTCATTATTATGGTTTATAAAGAATGTGCTCGAAACTAACTAACTTTCCAAATGAAAAACAGAAAAGCACAATCTAACAAAGGCGACTTCTAATTACGTCGATCAGCTACACGTCGACTATAGCTACTGATGTTAACGACGTTTTGCGTCTAAGTAGACACTGTTTTTCAGTGAAATCATGTTGCATTTCACAGACCCTGTGGTTGGACAAGAAGTTATTGATTGTGCCGGAATGTAGGACTCAAGCCAGCGGATATCACTGCGGGCTCTTCTAGCCATGAAGATGCGTTGCACTAACAAATCCCACGAATTCAGAACTGAATTGGAGGCCGTCCCGAAAGAGGATAGGATCTTTATGCATAATGTAACATGGACATTATGATCCCTCAAGACTTTCGATTTAAATGGTCCCTTTTCTCTCCGAAGTATGGTTTTCTGCCTTGGTCTGTTCTTGCATCCCGTCAAAATTTAGTATCAGTAAGATCCACATGATGCAAACTTCTCACACGTCAACGATTCTAACACACTCTCAACTGAACGCAGGGCGCATCATAAGCTGGCTTGTTCGTCAGTGTGTTCGCATAGCTAAGACAGGAATTCTGCCTGATCCATTAATCTGGCACTGTATGACTGATTCTACGTACCCAAATTCAGGTTTCATCGTGCGAAAGCGGCAAACAGGCCAACAATATTAAGTCCGAGGTTCACCTTTGATAAATTTATCTGAACGTTTGCTGTTTATCACCCAGAAAAACAAGTAGTTTTGAGTTACCAGGTGTGAATGGGGCAAGGAATGAATAAGTTTATCAGTATGAGGGCTATCGGATTCGATATCAACTGGTCGAGTTTTCGACGGCCCAGACTAATCATTCTTAAGTAAGTTGTCTCATCAGTGTTATTTGTTCTAGGATAGACTACAAAGGAATTAAGGGAGAGGAAAGAATGAACTCAATCAAGCTCGAAAACATTTATCAATGGAAAGATAAATTTTCCAAACGTCTTTTTGTAGTTCTAAGGTCATTGTCTAGGCGAAATGTTTGTAGGGTTTCATTCCAAATGCAGTTGCAACGAAAACCAGTCGTAGTTAGCTTTCTCAATGGAATTAAATTTTGAATTCAACTAGAACAAGCGAGTCATAACACGGCTACGGGTGTATGCTGGGTACTCAAGACCACTTTGCTTCTGTGTAATGAATCACGCGACAGTGGGACAGAGGTAGATCCGGAAACGAAGACTGATTTGTAAACCTCGCTGACATCAGTTGAACAACCCATGGACTTCGAATCGGATCAGCTGAAAGCCAGAGGACAACTGGTCGGATTTTTGTGACTTTCAAACCCGGACGGGGGGCGTTGGTCAAAATGAAGACCAAAAAACAAAAGAATGAGTAGAGAGACGGACGCTGGTCGGCTAACAAGTTGTAACCCGAACAGATCCATGTAAGTCGTTACTTATAGCAAATAAAGAACAGTTTTGTTGACCGACCATAGGTCATTTGATCGTTTTAGCTTGACCAAGCAGGACGGGTTTTGAACTAAAATCGAGAAGACAAAATAAAGCCGCTAAAGCTTGATATTGCGATAATCAAATTTTAAAACATCGCTCATTTCGCAAACTCTTCCTCTTCTTGTTTTTCTAAAGCCACGTCGATGAATTTGTTTTTGACGAAAAAAGCGCCTGCTAATAAAGGAGTGAGATAGACACTGATTCTTCTCAAAACGGGCAGGAAGACATAAGGAGCTTGTCGAGAAATCGACATTTCATTTGTTGCTCTCTCATTAGTCCTCATAACGGGGATATATTATTTGATTATATAATTGATCAACTCGTGGGATACCATGGAGAATTCGCAATCAAGTTGATTTTCTAAGCAGTGCTCTCATGGCCCGAAATACTGAGGCAAGTAATGTTATGACACAATGAAATGTACCACTGTGCTATCCAGTTTCAAAGGTAGCATTCTCCTGTGCCAAAAACAACGAAACAATCGAAGGAAAGATTATACTGAGTGGAGACACTTTATTGGTTAAATTTCAAATTCAATCCTTTCGGTCAAGAGGATCACCAGTGTTTATTCATAATTAACATCACCGAGTTCCCCGGGTGGATCAGACACAAAGCGTTTTCTAGGTCGCTGTTTTTTCCAAAAGCAAGCAAATACAAAAGTGTAACCTGGCAACGCACACTCCGTCACAATCATCAAAGACGTTTCATTCACAGTTAGGGCAGAATGAGATTCGGATCGATAGGTGTAAACGACTGGGTACAAAATCGGATTCGATTCTCTTAACGTTCCCATACATTTGCATGGCAAATTTGACGAATTCGGTGCGATCAAGTTTCGTTTTGAGAACAACCAGCGCGATAAGGACTGGAGTCAAAGTTCGCGAAATTTTACTGAAACCTGAAGTGATCGGAGTGGAGATGATTAGAGGCACATGAGATTTTGTTTCATTAACGGAAGAAAATTTTGGCATTATCTCATTATCAATTACCAAATTCGGTTGCTTCAGAGGGGATCTTGGAGAAAATGAAAAGCAAACTACTTTGCAAAACTAGTTTAATGTGACTATTGCATTTGGATCCATTTATTTTGAGTCAAACATGACCGGCACGAACCTGAAGCATGGCAAGCGCACTTCTAGTTCGCCTGTGTACTTTTGGGTGGAATGGCATCTTTTGAAAACCGGATTGGGTAACCCTGTGACTAAGAAGTGCGATTATCATACTCCCATCCAGAGATACAGTACGTGCAGGGACGAGGATAACCACGATGGATGAAACGTGGCTTCATTTGATGATTCTTAACAAACATTGGCAGTGCTATACATTCGATTTTCCCTGCTAACGGCCTTAATACTGTACCCTCAACACAGCATTGCGCGTAGAAGTATTTTTTATTTCGCCGGTTTGCTGTGTATCCGGTCTTTTGCATGAAAGTTGTAAAAGCTCTGCTCTGTAACTTAACAGCTGTGCTCAGAGTGATTTTATCCGTACATTTTACCGTTATTTACTTCAAAAACCTGAGCCTCCGGACATCAAAATTAGGTTGACGTCACAAGAGCACAATTGCTTGCGGATTGCAGATCGGCGAACTGGTAGTCGGTGGACCTTACGTTACGCACGTAAACGACCGCTCAGTAAAACATCTGAATTACATTTACTAATAGTTCTGAAGCAATTCTGAGGTAATTTGAGAAACCGCACGGTAACCCGATGAAGTACTGCACAGTCTTATGGCATCTGACGACAAGTTGGACTCAGACTACCTAGGGAAGAAATTGGTTGTTTTCATGTGAAGTCTGCTAGCAGAATAGTCAATATCATTTTGCATGACCGTGTACAGGTAAAAATAGCTTCCGCACATATGCTATCGATCATTTAATAAAAACTTCAAACCAGTCCATTAGTTTGATAAGGTGTTCGCATGATAAATTTCGTGTGATGAACGGAATTTAGTGATTTGACTATCTAACTTTTTCATAGGACACTAATACGCGACACAAAGATTTCCAAAAAGGTTGGGTTTGTCTTCAACGGCAAAATGTTATCGGTCGTCTCTCGTGGTCAAACTGGGCCATTGCGAGTGTGACTGCTGCTATTTGCTGCTCGTACGCCCCGTCTCACCGGTTTTTGAACCTGTTTGTTATGTCTCCCTTGTTTACTAATGATAGTTCATCAGCAATCACTTTGTAATGAATTATCTCGCATGTGGATGGAATATAGCCCAGATTAATTACTCTGAAATGCTTTTGGAAAATGTGTTAATTGTTACAGTCTCAACGATAAGCATGAACTGTGTCCCGTTACCGAATCACACAGATTTACAGTTCGGAATTGATGCACATTGTTAAAAACAACTCGTCATTTGTTAATTCACTTTGAGCGAGAATTTAAAAAAAAGATATTTAAAACATGATGCTTTTTCTAGCAGAAACACACCAAAGTAAATGAGATTCAGCCAGTTTCATCTTGGATGTTTGTTCATATTTCATGAAAAGTGGCACCATATTGCTTTGCCATCGATAATCCGTGTTAATGGGAAACGTGGGGAAAACCGATTTTATTCAGAGGCCTAGATGACAAATGTATTAGGCACTGGGATTCAGATCAACCGTGGTTTCATTATAAGGGTTTCTGTAATCCAGCGAGCTCTTTGTGAAAACTTAACTGTGACGCCTGAACGCCTCAAATCGTTCAGCTCGGAATAACAGGTTGTTGGTTCAAACTGTTTCAACCCCAACCAATGTTGTGAATGTTCCCACCCGACTGAGAGCAATATATTTTACCTAATATGTGGTACAAGCGGAAAGACGGGGAAATATTAAAACAACAAATTTCAATAAAATTAATCAAGGAATGTGTGCGAATCAAGCTTCGTTTGATTTATGTTGTTGTATAACTTCAAGGTTGATTGTAAATAAAGACATATTTACAGGTTTCCTTGGATGAAATTTCTCAGAAATACAATATGCTGTATTGTAATTATGATCATAAATAATTGCAATGAATGCAACCAGCAATGTTTTGTTGTAGGATAAAATATTGTAATCGTTGAGCGACTATGTCAACGTTGATGTCGATGATAATGAAATTGGTTGTACTAATGCCATTGACGATAGTGATAATACTAGTCGTAGTACCTAAGATGATAAACATCCTGATTTTGTGAGCACACCAACACTTTTTGAGTAAACTGCATTAGTCTGATTCAACCCAAAAGGTGCTGATTGTCCGCTGACCCTTGTTTTATTAACCAAAAATTTGATCTAAATTTAAAGTAGTGTTCATTTTTTGTGAAATATCCGAAATTTTTAGATTGAATGCTAGGTGAGAAGCCTTGAACGGCGCAGGTTATTTGCTTACCTAATGTAACTCTGGTGAGATACTCCTAAAAATTCGAATTAACATGGCCTTCAAATCTCTAACCATGATCGGGGTGATTGTTTAAGGCTCCGAGTTGCCGAATGGTCCTGATTGCCTGTCGAAATGTTCCAAATGACCTGCGTCTCAAATAACTTCTGCCGAGGAGGTCTTACACGCTGTCTTCGAGTGGCGGAGTTGTTTTAACAAAAGTACGAGGATGAAGGCAAATGTCCAGCCACCTAATCCGGATTGCCTAATCTTTGGCCACAGCCTAGGAGAAATGGCTGAATCCCGGATTCCAAACCGACCACAGCGGTGTACGATGTTTAGCCCCATCAGAAAGACATGAACTTAGAAATCAGTCACCGATTCCCAGTGGATTATGCAACTCTAAATTAGTCCTGTTTCCTTCTGCGTTAGATCATTAGGTCACAGCATCGGGGTGAGATTCTTAAACCAAACCTCTACTTCGGTTTGGGTAGCTATGTATTATCCAACCCACAGAAGACCCCAAAGGATAGTCTAGAGTGTAAAGGTGGGGGGGGGTTATCGCATATGGTGAACGCTGCAATTTTTTCTCTTTCTTTCCTCTTTCTCGTTCACTGTTTGTGTCCTTTGCCATGATTTCAATGGCACATTATCTGTAGTCCATTCTGTGTAATATATATATATATATATAGACATATATGTTTTATATGTAATATGTACGTATACGGTAGCTTCTCGGGTCTTTCCGTATAAATGCAAGGATCTCTTTTAGTGCATCTAATTCATTCTGGCGTCCAATTCGCGAAAAGTTTTTCTAGATCGCCGCAAAAAGTGGACGAAAATCCACTTCCATGTACTCATTTCACCTTGACACGGTAACACGAGAAGCCCCAGTGATTGCGTTTTCGGAAACCCGTGTGGACATTTAGATACGCACTATATCACCGGGGCTCGTGATCAGCATAAATCAGCATAATTTAGACAAGACCAGGTCAAGTTCTGAATTTGTAACAACGATGTCTGTAAGACAGACATAGCTGCACGAGGTGAAACTGTTTGGAATGGCAAAATATTGCTCAATAGTTCCAAAATGAAATCCGAAATTCCCTCCAATCGGCAATGACTCTAATTTGTCACTTCCTAAATGCTGTTTTGGATCATTTTCTTTCGAAACGTCCAAGAACACTGAATTCCAACAAAAATGTCTTGGAATTGTAATGCACGAGAAATTTATTTTTTTCTTTTTTTGTCGACGATCATGGCATTATAAACGAACATTACACAGTCCGCAATAAAGTCTGCTAGGATCGAATAGCTCTATGATTGTCACTTCCTGCTCAAAATCGTTGATTCGATACTCGGGCTCCGGTTCTGACTTTATGGATATGCAATGTCCATGTCCAATTGGGAACCAAACAAAACTGCTACTCTGTGACAGAATCCACAATGTTCAACGATGAAGTGAACTTTAAAAGTTCATGATCAGTCATAGGTCTTCCATCAAAAAATCCAACTTGCATAACAGTCGGGATCCTACCGACAAACCTAATGCGGAAAATTTTACTAACTATGAATTACGCGACGGATCTTTTTTCTACGAGCAAAGCAATCTGCATTGTACTCCAGTACATTTTATTAAGTAACTTTGCTAAGTAGGGTAGATTTCGTCGCGTACATATTTGTTTTAATTAGAGGTACTGAAATTATTTACAGTAAGGGCATATTTTATGGGAATAATATTACATGGCGATAGAGATCGTTAAGGTATTCTCTGTAGACTAGCATCTTCTTAGCTATCATTGTTGACACATAGTGCCCAAACCACGGCTGCAACCTATTTAGAATGAACGAGAGTCGCTGAGCTCTTCAAAATGACTTTCAGTGGTTCATGTTCGACCAATTCTAAATGATACGAAGCCCATTCGCGGGGAGAACACTAGACTTCCTTATGAAAAACCCTCCCTATAAGGAAAACCCTTACAAGAAATCCACTGGGCGTGGTTATGCAGTGGGTTCAACTGAATGGAGAGGCAGTTTGATTATGATGTTATTTTGGACCGGATATTGTTTTCGGACTCTCTCATTAGCCATTTTCAAAATTTTGTAGTCAATGAGCATACCTGAGGCCAAAAACAGTTTATCGACGGTCACTGCTACGGAATTCAATGTCAGGGGTCCGACTTTGAGGTTTAGTACGGTTCTTTGGAACTTAATCATAAACACCTCGTACACATCGTACAAATCTTGTCGTTACCAAACCGTCGACCAAAAGTAACCAAATTCCGTGATGGGTCTGGAATCAGAGGTGTCAAAGGAATCAAAGGTAATGAAGTAATTTATGCCCACAACAATCTTAGGACCGGAAGTCCACAAACTGTCTCACTAAACCAGGAAAGGCCAATATACGATGTACGGTTCAACCTGTCGGTATGTCTAGCGCAAGACAGTAGGGCAAACGAGCATGGATCGAGGTCTTTGGCTGTAGGCGGGATTGTGAGCTAGGAATTCGCGTCCTGTGATTCTTTGGCTGCCGGTCATCTTTAGCGGGCAGTTCAACTTATCGCCTGGTAAATGCGTTTTCCGGCGGTTGCAGCCCTCTGAATACAGTTCGTTGATTGTTCGGCGGGTCAAACAAAGCAATCACGAAAAAATGTTAGAAATTGGTTTGATATGAAATTCCGTTTCATTAATTAAGTACTACTTAAAAGCATTTCTGTAGGCGACCTTTTGGTTCTTACCTCGCCTAAGGATGGAATCCACGCAGATAAACTTAGGAAAGATGGAGAAAATCAAGTCACAATAAGACGATTGTTTTCACTCGTTTCGCAAATGATTTTGTCACTGCGAATAACGTCAAAATTTTAGTAACGTAACTCGTAACCCCAGTAACTACAATCTCATGAAATCGATGAGATTAGGGATTCGGTTACATATATCTAGGAGTCAATAATTTCCTATACTATACCATAGTCATCAATACTAATTGAATTCAGCTTGGCTGCTAGCAACGAAGATGCTGGAACGGATCACCCTTCAAAACTTGAAAAAAAAGAATATCGCCAGTGGAATGCTCCAATAACTTAAGGATGTGATACCAACAGCGTTTGGGGAGCATTTGGTTACTGAAAACAACAGGATAAAATTCTGACCTGGAAAGTACCAGTAAGAGACCTTCTGGACACTTATATTTTATAGAAATCTGTTTGAATGGTGAATTCTCACACTCTAATTACAAGCAGATATGGAATAGATATAGTTGGCTTGATTAACTATCTCACAAGCTGTTAGTTTTTTCTCCGACTGTCGAATGGTGTCATTCAGTCAGATATTTCGTCATTTTATTTTGGTCACATATGCCTGAGTTAGTGTGTGTTGTCCTAAAATGCATTTAATCATTTTTCCTGGATGACGGCTAATCAAAGCTGCTTCAATTCAAGTGGCGGAGAATTTATCATCCGCTTCTACTTCGACAAGGCCTTGATCAGGACGGCCCCGTTTCGTGACCGACTCCTTTTTCTTTCTTATTTGGAATACTGAAATATCACTTTGCTGACCACAGTTTCTGTCCGCGTGTAGTTTAAGTACTCCAAACATATTGCCATCCAAATTTTTGGTCCCATCTGCAGCTAAATTTGGGTTACCTAATCTCATTCTTATAATTTCTATTCTACTTTAGTGCGATACTACTTCACGAATACGACCCAGTCTGTTGTTTGTATTCTACCAGCCACCACGCTTATCTCTCGTGTTGTTATACTTCCACTCCATTTAGTGCTTTGTCACACGAGGCACATCGATTCCTGCATGTCTACTTCGACCGATTCGCAATAATCGTTTTTCAAGCCGGCTAGTGAATCGAAACAAAACAAGCCCCTCGTTACCCCTCAGTCGCTAATGCTTCCTACCGATTGTATATGAGTTCGGCATCCAATACGTGAATCAGTTAAGAGACCGATCAATCACTTTCTGTTCAGATTTTGTTTCAAGACCATAACAATCGCAGTTACTTGTTTTTACAGCGTAAATATTACCTCTGAATATATATTAATTTATAAAAAAGCCATTACATCGAACTTTTGTTGTTTTGTTTCAACATGCCATTGGGGTTACGCTTTAGTAACAACTTTTTTAAAAACATGCATATGCAAACCACATAACTTCTAGGGTAAAGTAGACTAGTGGGGGATTGGTAAGAATGACCTTGAAAGATGGATTGGACTGGATAAAAAGAAAGTCCCAGTTTTCCGAGAGTGAGAAATGGAGGAACAGAGCAAAATGACGTCTAACAGAGTGGTCTGAAAATTTGATAATTAAACCGCTGCCATCTTAAGTGGGCAGAAGAAAAATACAAGTGAACGCTATATGTCAAATGAATACATAATAATTATTCGCATTCATGCCAATACATAACATCAAATATGGTCTGGAGATGGTTCAAGGGAAATTGTC
>LUCM01000879.1:158088-216892 GCA_008360955.1 Fasciolopsis buskii | reverse complement strand
ATATATATATATATATATATATAATAATAATAATTGCATCCATGAAGGTAGATGAACATATCCAAAATGTGTCTCTACACTTTCAATGTCTTCCCGACAATCGACCAGTAGTCAATCCGAATAAGTGTAGCTCGGCAAAACGAAACCTACGAGATCAGTGAAGAGGGCATTACAGCTAGCGAGGATAAAGCACGCGCTATTCTCGATTATGCCGTGCCCTCCTCAATCAAGCAGCTTATAACATTTGGGGGGCTAGTAAACTTCTATCGCCGTTTCATCTTCCACGCGGCTGAATGCTTACATCCACTACATGACCTACCTCTTGGTAATCGGTTTAGGACAGCACTTACAGATGCCTCATAAGTAGCGCTTCCAGAGATCAAATCAGCACTAGACAAGACCATGCTCCTGAAGCAACCGAACCCGTCTGCCATGCTAAGTCTGGCGGCAGATGCCTCGAATTACGCTGTTGGAGTTATCCAAAAACAGCTTGTTTCCGACACCTGGTTTTGATCTCGATGCTTTAGACAAAAGAAACCTAGATATAGTGCGTTTGGTCGGGAACTGCCAGCACCATACGGCGCTACAAAACATTTTCGCCATGTTGTCGAAGGTCTTTATTTCGTCCTGTTCATCGACCATAAACCACCGACGTACCCACTGTACACTAAGTCTGACCCTTACTGCCCACGAGAAGTCAGACACTCAGACAATATTTCTCAGTTCACGACCGACCTTCGACACGTCAAAGGTGCATCGAGCTGTTCAGCAGATGCGATATCACTCCAACAGCTTAATGACGTTGCATTTCTCGTCCTAGACCTTCCTGCCATGGCAGTAGCTTAAACACAGTAGAAGTCTTGCGTAGAAGCAGCTCTTTCGTCATCGCTCCAATATCGTCAGGTGCCACTGGCTATGAATACTGATATGGTACCCTGCGACATATTTACTTGCTTGCCTCAGTTGTGGTCCCTTTTAACCATCGACGTCTCGTGTTCAATACATTACATGAACATTCGCATCTAGGTATAGCAAGTAATCCGCGATTAGGTACTGCAGGAGGCGCCTGGCCGTTCGTGAACAAAAATATTCGAATGTGAGCTAAATAATGTTAACAATGTCAACGATCTAAGGTGCACAGCCACGTAGTTCCGCCTACTGATACGTTCGCTACGCTTGATGCTCGCTTCGATTACGTCCATATCAATATTTCTGGTCCTTTGACGCCATCACATGGTTATGCCTATCTCCTAACGCTCATCGATGGATTCACTAGATAGCCCGAAGCTATTCCCACCTATGCTGTCGCGGCTGAATCGGTAGCTCAACATTTTTTAGAATGATTGATAGCTCTGTAAGGTTGCCGCTCTAACGTCATAACTGGTCGACGGTAACTATGTGGGTTCGATTTATTTTCTTCCAATACCAGTATGCTGGATACCACGCGGATTTTCACAACCGCTTTCCATCCGGCACCGAAAGATACAGTTGAACGTTTTCACCGCAAATTCAAGGCGACTTTCAAATCTTACGAGAACCTCGATTGGTGCGAGACGTTACCGCTAGATCTACGCTGTAATAGAACTAGCTTAAATGCAAATATTCAATGTTCCGCCGCAGAGCTTGTTTTTGGCACGGCATTACGAGTGTCTGGGTATAACTTTATAGGCTACGGAGTCTTGATTTACCTGCTGACCGGACATACGCCACTCGCCTATCTAAGAACACGCGGAATCTAACTCTGACGCAAACCCGTCTCAAAGTCGCATATGTTGATGATAGCGCGTTGCTTAATAGCTCGGGATACGGTGTTAACTTTGAACGGATTTCTGACGACACTTCCGTGTCACGCCAGGGGCTGCAACTACCTTTGTCTGCTACGATTTCGAATAAGGACAATATCACACGTTTCCGGAAGCAACCAGATGGTGCTGCCACGACTTCGATTGACGCTATCGTCTCACACTCAAGCCATCAGCCCATTGACATAGCTGCGTCCTCGAACTAACTCACTGCCTCTCTTTCAGGTCAGAAATAAACTGCAGCACAACCGCCCGTGAATGGGGCTTTCGTCTCACGTTCTGGTCGGAGGGTCGTTTGTGCAGCCCGTTTTTGCGACTGAGGCAAACAAGATCCTTTAATTACACGCAGCAATACCAAGTGTCTATAACTTCGACAAGAATGATATATATTTCATGTTATTGCTTTTCACACATTACACATATCGCAGTTGGTATACCGATTCTCGTCCATTTTAGTTTTCGTGGCCTTGATTAATTGGATCATTCTTTGGTCCTACGAAATCTTCAGAGGATTTTGGCTTCGTCGATCGATCTATGGCTCGTTTTGGTCGACAGTGACGTTTGCTTCCGATTGTTTTAAATTGGCTTTCGGACTCGTTTGCCGTTTGCGGTTTCTCGACGTCTGAATCACTATCCTCGCAACCATGTCACTAGCAACGCATATGGTACACGTTCGACGATTTCGCGGTTCCTGCACGCCAACGATTCCGACCGTCAGCGTGCTACAAAACGTCTACATATGTTCACATGGCACGCGTGCGTTCGCTGACGTCAAACTGACTTCACATTGTATAAATCCTCATTCACCACTCCACACACTTATCGAAACCTTCTGCTTCCGAACCGCGGTTCATATAGTGGGATGGAAATTTCGGAGAAATTCGATTATTCTCGAACACCATTTTCTCCAAGGTCTACTTGAACGCTTCATACCTACTCTGTGATATTGATATTCGTTTGGTTGTGTTCGTTTTATCGCACACAAGATCGACATGTTCCCGCTCGTGCTACACTTTCCGAGAGTTCTCGGTTTAGAATCGCTTCGATCACACGGCACCTCTTTGCTGTGTTTTGCAATCTTGCGTAGTTTCGTCTTGGTGCTACGTCGACGCCATGATGTATACAATAGAATTCTCCCATCCGATTGTTGGCTCAGGTCTCCTCTATTCTATCGACTAGGGGGAGTTTGCTAAACGGGTCTTCCGAATCCGAAATAAGGTGCGTTCTCTGTCGCCTTCCGGAATTCTTCTAAAATGCGAAACATACCCAACTCCTTATTTTTCATCGATTTGTCGCCACCGTAACCCGGGACTGAAGCAGTGGCGTTCCTCTCCTTGTGCACATAGACTAATCACGAAGTTTTCACCGAATACCATCAAAAACATTAAGGTTCGAACTCGAAAAGTGTTATTGGATTTTTACCGACTCCAGACACGTGAAAGATTAACGTTTTACCTCAGTTTGGAAACACAAGTGAACTTTCACAGATTTTTCGCAACATTTTTGTCCAGTTTGATAATTAATATTGACTGCCATGGACCGTGTATCCTTCCGATTTATGTCAGTCGAAATGTGTCCTCACTCGGAATTTCTTCTTCTGGTTTGTGTGGGAGTTTTGTCCCCATTGGGTGAATAATTCATGCAAACATGAGATCACGGTTCGCTCGATTTTTAACTGAGCCGGCAAAATCACGTCTGTTTTCGTTTTTGTCGAATAATCTTTCGGTTTCACCAAGCGCTTGTCCTTCAGTGAACTGCGAGTCATAAGAGGCAATAAGAGATGGACACCGTCTGCCAACTCTCTCACTGAAGGAGGGCCTTGTTATCTGATCTGAAGGGGTAAGCTTTTAGTAGCTTGCTATTTGTCCAATACTTCTATATTTCCCCTGTTCGGCAAACGTGTGACTTGTGAGTTCCATCAATTAGCAAATCGGGCAGGCCTCACCCCATAGGCAGCACGGAAGTTTTACGACCGGACGTGATTTATTGAGTGTTCTTTATCGATAGACTATGTGATTTATCCATCGAATGATCTTCCTTAGTATCAAGAAACTCTTCCATTGTAATCGATCAACGCTTAACTTCTATCCTACTTGAGTTACACAGAAAACAAGAAGCATCAGCCAATAAAGGGTTGGCAGTATTTCAGATTTTTGTTTCTCATGGAGTTCTGATCGTTGGGCTCGGTGTTTAGATGGCAAACGATTCACCACCAGTCTAGGTGACACCATCAGTTCAATTGGGTAATTATTGGTGTCTTCCCGTATTTTTAGATTCGTCGTTAGATTTGGCTTTGGATTGGAAAAAATACCTTTGTTCTTTCATTCCACATCTGCTGGTCGGACCTGGGACCTTAGAAAATCGGTATTCAGCTTGAGACATTTGATCCCTCCGGCCGCGTGTCGTTGTTTCTATTTCCAACACATGGCTATTTACTGACTGTTTTGCGGATGAATTCCCCAAAAGAACTCAAATTTGTAATTATCTGTCTTGATTTGTATTCTGACTTGGCGGTCTGTTGGCTGCGGCCCTCTTCATGAAAAATGATGTACACTTTCGTTTCATTAGTAAAGACAGTAAAAACATTGAGAAAAAAGATGACCTGCATGCTGTCCACTCGAATCTACAAGTGATCCAATTCGATGTCTTTTGAATAAATAAACTGACGAATACCGATCTTCCAGCTACCGCATTCTGCGCCTCGTCTTTGTCTGGATTCAGAATTTCTACATCTTTCAGTTTGAATTAATATCATTTTCAACTCTTGTGAACCGATTGTTCGTTCGGCAGAAGGTCCAGTTTTGATCTCTTCATCAGCCTTCGGTTGGCCTATTATTTTTTGCACGTTGTACCCTTCGGATAACTAATTTTGATGGAACTCCATTTTGAAAAATCTTGCCAACTTCCACTCTTCTACTCTGGAGCTCTCAAAGCCTACCGCGAAAAATTGCCGGAAGTTTCAAAAATGTGTTGAACGTACTGATTTATTCTAAGTGCCTACGTTGTTTGGTTGTCTTTAAGATTCACACATTAACCAGCTAGAGCAGCAAACCACCTTAGCCAGAACTCTTGTAGCCCATAAAATGACACCAAAAAGCAAATACAGGACCCAACCCTTACAATAGATATTCGTAGCCAAGAAACAATCTCTGTCTCTCTCACCTAGCTCTTCGCGTGACAAGTATTTAGGCTTCTAGCGCTAGTAGTCCTACTACTCCGGGATCACCTTGAACACGAGTGTGTAGTGTTAAACTGGATTCCGGTCCAAAGTAGTTTGCGCTCATTTCGGTTGGACGGTTCTATGCATATCAACACCAATCGGCTGAACCGCGGCTGTCGGTGTCTCGTGCCTGTGCATATGTAATGTTTAGACTTGTAATTAATGGACGGAATTCGGTCAGTCACTAACGGACGGATAAGAATTAGTATTAAGTACCCAATCTACGCGAACGGAGTCTGCACGGTTCTCATTGGTTGCCCGTCTACGCAGGCCATTCTGAAGGTGTATTTGAATGCATCACGTGACTTGCGCGTAAACCAACCACAGTATGTTACCGCCCTCCGTTGCTGGTGATTTCAATGTCCGTTTTGGGTAACGTGGAGGAGACAGGGCCACATATCGGATTCCCACTTGGTTTACTATCCTATTAAACCGACGAGGGCGTTCGCGACAAATTCCTGGCGGACACTGACCTGGACCTTCCGCCTATTTGCACAAATGAAATAATGCAGTTAGATAGCAGTCCTCCATCACAAACAGGTATTAACGGAATGATAGATTTCCTTATAAGAGGTAAATTTGTCGGACCAGATAGACTGCCGTCGGACTTGTTAGAGTGGTTTAGTGAATTTTTGGTACTGCAGTTGACAAAAGTCACGCGGTTGATGAGTCGTTTGCTGTACTAATTTAGAGGAAAGAAGAAACCATAAAGGAATCAGTTTGCAAAATACCGCATCCAAACTACTCGCAGGCAATAATTCTACCCCGGTTAGCTAGTGCTCACGAAGAACACAGACACTGGAACCATACAGTTTTAATTCCCCATAGGGGTTTCATTAATTACAAAGCAGTTGCTAGAATAGTTATATCTGTTCCTAGTGCTGGAGCTTGTATCAGAGGGATTTATTTCGTTTTACAAACCTTTGTTTGCAGAACTCGAGACCAAGTTCGTACTTGCAGCAATCTTTCACCTGAGTTTCCTACGACGAGTGGTGTTCATCTTGTCAACTTTGTAGTCGACAGTTTAATGAAAGTCTCCCCATCCTCATTTAAAAACAGTGGCTTTGATGTTATTACATTACAAGGTAATCTATCTGACTTCGATTCTGCGACGCAGTGAAATGATGTTTAATATTCATTGTTCTACGGAATTTCGCTGATCCGCTGAGAGATTTTGAATTCATTCATTAGAAAGCCCATAGAACGCGCATGGGCGCCCTCATTTTTGTTGGAAACAATCGCACTTACAATATGGAAACCGGGGTAACTTAGGTGGAAAAACCTTACCATTAAATGTATCTCTCTAATGCCAGCAATCCTATCGAACTAAAGCAACGCTTGATGTGGCGCCTCTCCACCACCGGCTAGTATGTGGCTCTAGACCAATAAGCATATTGTGCTGGACTCTTCTTTAGTGGATGAATTCTGTGTAAAATGAGAGGGCAGTCAGATAATAATTCGAATTTTGCACCACTGAACTGCATCAAGTCGCCTGAATTTGTCAGCTGTTTGTGATGTTATGATTTCCTCCAAGAAAGTGCCTCAACTATTGTTCCATCAAGAAATAAACGGGTTTAATCGAGAGATTCAAAAATCACCACTAAGCAAAAATGTGATTCATTATGTTCGAATGGGTTCGCGGAAAAGTAGATGGTCGAAAATAGACACCAGTCATTTTATGGCAATAAAATTGTCACGGGGTGTTGTAACTGATGCCCAAATGTGAATACATGTATTTTGTTTGAATGCGAGGTGAGTCGAATTTTCTTAGCCTTCGTCGCATTCAGTTCGACGAATGTACATGCCATATGCACAACAACCAGTGTCTGTAAAACAGAAGTGATGAAATCTGATTGATTTCCCGCATCCGCGTTTGTCCCTTCGTGCGAGTGCGTGACTGGTGCTGGGTTCGTCAAGTACACTGTTAAAAAACATGTGCCTACCTCATCATTTTTGGCATTTGTGTTTGTAATGCCGGTATCCAGCTATGTGCCCCGTCCGTGGGCGGATTAATCTATCATGTTCCCGATTGACTATGGGATGTATTACAAACTGATCAGTGAAACTGTGCAAGTTTTTGGATATGATTGATTAAACGTATTGCGACCATTTTTAGGTATGTGGAGGGGTTGAGGAGGAAGGAGTTGGGAACAAATGGTTATAACAACGAACTTTTGCTCCATTAGTAGCTTTTTGGCAACTCGGAATGGATGCCGCATTATCAGAGTTTGTTATTTATCTGGAGTTCGTGAAAATTGTTACTTAAAATTTCGGTGCTTGTATGACTATTTTCGAAGATTTTACTTAACAGCTTCAGTTAAATTCTTCCCAGTACTAACCTAAAGAACAATGTCAACGTTCATGATTGTAGGTTGTAACTTGTTGTCTTGACACTTAAAAGTTTCCCCTTAATCATTCTTGTTAAATATTGAGGTGAAATCCAAGATGTGGTAGTTCTCGTCAGTTATTTAATATCAGTTACCGGCCCAATGAAAAAGAGAAGACTTATAGTCAGACGCTACAAAGGGTGTACAAAACAAGAAGAAAACGGCGCGCTCAAAAGAAAGCCATACCGACTAAATAAGGACAAAGTAATTCGGAATAAATTAATATTGTCTACTGTGAAAGCAAATGTCCAGTCAAGTAGGTACTTGATTTCATTGGGTCAGTTTTTTCTAACGTTCTTCTAAGTTTTATTGATGACCGAACAAACCGGTCATTGATGTTAGCCCTCAACCGAGCAACAACACAGGCCAAGTGGTTACGAATAATTGCTGCGCCTATGCTACAGTATCCGAACAACCGAGTTGAAAACTAGCTCGTACTTTCTAAAAGTAACAAAAGGTATAATAACTTAGACGATGACAAGCTAATCAAAATAGGGAAAACACACGCGGACCCTTTGAATGCCTGCGTTACATTTCCGCGCTAGCTGCCGTCGCTTCATGTTCATTGCTTTTCCCGGTCGGGTTTATTCCGCCCAAACACACCTGAAATTTCTTTTCGCTTGGACTTAACTACGCATGCGCACCACAGATTCCCCACGAACTCGAAAAGATACATTCGTGCTGGTTGGGAGGCCATCCAAAATGCCTGTTACGTCCTTACTGAGTATTAAAGTGGGTTCGCTGTTCACAAAATTACCGGATCTACCTTTCAATCTGCGCTCTCGGATGACTGTTAATGCCTGCATGGTTTACATTCTGGAGTCAAGACTGAACTCAAATGATGGGGATTCCTTGATATCCATCGAAGGCTTTGATATACACCGATTGGACATAAATACAGCGCTAAGAAAGCCGAAGGTGGTGTGATCACATACAAGAATTCCTATTGGTCATGCAGTGTGAATCAATTCATTTATACTCATTTTCTTCTATTGACTACCTAGCTATTCAGTGTCATTCTAAAGTATCTCTGCATAGGAGAAAGGCTAGAACGAACTTGTATGCAGCTCTTTTTTGCACACAAACTGACATTTAATTCTTTTTTCTATTCTGTTCTGTTTTTCCTGGCCTCGTCGCTGGATGAAAACCCTTGCATTATCGAAGATGATTTAATCACTCATCGACACTTCACTTTACTGTTTGATTTAACCGATCTATCAATTTCTCCGACCGGAGGTAACTCCACCCCAGATCTCCAGTTATTCAGTCTTAAACTGTGTCCAGTTTCAAACCTAGATCATTGTTGTCACTTGTAAAACCCAAAGTTTATTCCCGGACAGCTTTCCAATATTTCAACGAGTCTAACCAAATCAAAATACAGCTACTTAATTTTTCTCGGAGAAATATTCATTTTCTTCAAAGATCCCTTTTTCTTGCAAGTTCGTGGCTTTCTTTCGAATTTCTAAATAATAAGGTCACCCTTTTTGTGGATACATTCTAGGTAAATTTTAACATCTGTTGTCTGCTAGGAACACTTTTACTCTGTAACGGCCTCATTGCTTCACCCATAACAAAGGCCTTAAAGAGACGGAAGGAATGAATTATGAATTATGGGATTCCAAGAAAGACAGATTCATTTAATCCCTAATATATTTGAAAGTAAAACAAATCGACTTTTCGTAGGTAAGCCAGTGCCTGACAGCTGGTAAGGAATTCGGCTTGTGTTTGGAATGAAAACGAAACCAATAAGCCCTATCAGATGCACAAAGTATCTATAGAGGATTTGTTTACCCATGTAATGACTGTGCAGTTTCACATTTCTCGGATTAACGAGCTTATATAACACGATTCGACCAAGATGACCACAGGTATAGGTTCTAATGGTATGTCTTCACTTCTCCCAAAATACGGTGCGACTTCGCTGATTGATTAATTCACTTCCATTCCTAACACATCCTCATGTAAACATTCCTGTCCCGAATGTCAGAGACAAGTCACTATTTTGTCCATCTCCAAATCTAGTAATTCAAGTATTCCAACCAAACATGCTCGTCCCATCGGTCTCGCATTATGCGGTCTTAACAGAACCCGCCGTTGTGAGCCGTCTAACTTATTCTGTTAGTGTGCCCGATGAACTCCCTTGGTTTGCCTACAAGTCCACCAAACGGGTTCACTTTGGATGCTGTGGCTTCCCTGGTTCAAAACATCTCAATTTCCTTGAGTGAATTCGCCACGTCTGTCCGATGTGCTTTCTTAGAAATTTCTTGTACATTTGACTCTGTTTCACGGTCTTTACTTCTTTGCAAACGTGAACAATTCGGCTGCCACAATCGCCTCTCGAGATGACTATCAGACTACTTCACCAACAGAACTCAGTGCACAAGACTGGGAAGAAATAAAATCTACCCCGTTGGTAAATAATTCTAGAGTCTTCCAAGGAGCTGTTCTTTCTTCCTACTTGTTTTCAACACATTAGTGATCTACATGCTTGGACAAGTATTCAGATATTTAGATGACGTTGCTCTCTGTCATTCTGTATCGGGAACTAAAGATTTCCTGAACTTTTCCAGCGATTTGTCTCTCATTCGTGGTTTTTCGCTTCGCTTAGGCTTAAATCTTAATTTGCCGACACTTGTCCAATGTTTGCATACTTTCTCTCGGCCTGCATACCCGGCTGACCCTATACTCATTAAAACAGAACCACTCACTAATGTAGGTTCCGTCAAGTACTTGAGAATTACTGTTGATAAAAACTTGAGATGGCCCTCTCACATTTCCAACTGTGTTAAAATCTTCGAAGGCTATCATTCTACATGAAAAGACTGCGGCATTTCCCGGTTAAGCAGAGCATTATCTCATTTGTTTACAAGTGTGCTTTTTGCTGTCCTCTCTTATTCCCCTGTCACTTCTCTGGTCTTCTAAGGAAAGACTTGAGAACCCTTCTTCGTGATTTTTCAATCACCAGTCGTGTATCTCACATACCGCTGAAAGAACTCTGCACCAAATTGTGTAATGCGCATCTATCCCCGTGCGAAAACTTTGCACAAACATTCTTCTGCATCTGTCTCATCCCTTACACAGTGACTTTTCCGAATGGCGTTCTCGTACCAGGACACGTTCTACCCTCTGCTCCATACCCTCTCGCATAAATATCTTTTGGAACTCAACCGTTCCCTATCTAACCTGAACCCTCACCAATCAAGAACTGAGCAGGACTGACTTTCTACACAGCCTCTCTTGAATTTCCAATGTTTATTCTTCGCTAAGCTTCTTTCCAACTCTGTATATTGGTGAGGTGGCGAACGCATCTATTTTGACTGAAATGCGAACGCCTATGTACTCAAAATTCCAAACAATACAAATTACCAGGTTTACGATCCTCAATATTTGTCTTTTTATGGCACTCTTTTTTATACTGATTCCACCACAATTCACATGATCTGTGTGATTAGGTCATATTAAGTGATGGAGATAAGCTTTCTACTAACTCATTTGCGTCTTGAACCCATTTGAAAAATGGAAGAAATACCTGAAGACAAGGCACTCACTGGACTAACGAATAAAAGATTTATTTACCCGGGCTGATCATTTCGCTATGCACCTTCTCACCATGATTCTAACATGACGTTCCTCCCTAGAACAAAAGTTGTCCGAGCCAACAAACTGTGTTCGCTTATTGTGGAAGTTCCACACCAGAAACCAGAGTAGCGTATTTATTCCAAGGAAGTTGCCTCCATTTCGACAGTGCAGGCTCTTGGAATGAACTAATTCTGCATTGATTTATAGCCTGCCTTATATGATGCTGTCTAATCTTGTCCCGTAACTGATATTATAATGAGGGAACACTTTTTTCAGACTTGTGAACTAAGGTTGGATACCTAGACAAAACATCAGACAAGGTAGCAGATATTCCAGTGACAAGCAGAGAGAGAACATTCAAGGCAGTGGTTCTGTGAAAGGATGCAGTATGGTTGTGCTACTGTTTAAATGAAGCTCTTGTTAAACTCTGGGGATGCATTTTCTTGGAGGCTTACGCCTTTACAAAATTCCATGCAACAACAACAACAACAACAACAAAACAAAAAAAAACCAAATTCTTACACCATCTTCCGATAGTGATCTACTTCTAGGTACTCGCTTTTGTTGGTATAGCCTCGGACAGGTGGTTTCCGTGCATAATGCTTTCTCAACTGGCACACCACTATTGATACTGTGAAACATCAGCAAGTAGTGTTAGAACTCCTCCGAGAAGGGGTTGCAAGCCTTTTGATCTGAAATAAGAACGTTGGAAAGAAAACCTGTAAGCCAAAGCCTAGTAAGCACATCGGCCAGCGTGAACATTTGCGCAATCCGAATCAAGATGGTGGCCAACAGCGGACCCGTTACAGCAGCACAAAAAGATTTTGGTATATACCGTTAGGTGGAATATTCAGGTGGGGTGTCGTCAAACTTAGTGATATAGGGAGATGATCCATAGGGATAGAGATTTGAACGTCTGATCAGCACTAGAGTGACAGGAAAAGAACTGTTTTCGGAGGAATGAAATCACTATTGAAAAAAAACTAACGCCAGATTTCCTGGAGGTTGATAGCATGGAACTGAAGACTGGTTGGTATGAAAGACGCTAGCTGTGAGAGAATTCGAACTTCCTGTCTCTAGGTCCATGAGCCACTCTGTGTGGATGGCTTGACAGCCATCGGTCACCAACATTAAGGATAATTATCTGCGGGTTTTTCCGGCACGATCTACAAAAGAGAATTTTAAATGAGTTTTGGATAAAACATTTCAGAACATTTAATATTAGCTTAAATAATAGATATCAGTACGCACATTGATTTTTAATCACGGTTTCCAGTCCACAGTTTGTCCAATTTTACTGGGCAATTTAACACTAAGCTTTGTAACCAGTTAGAGATTTAGCGGTTCCGTAAGTGAAAGTGAAGCTCCGCTACGAAAACCACGTATGGCTCTCTCGGGTTTATAAGCAAACTAGCCTACTTATAGTTATTTCATCGAGTGCGGCTAACTGTCTGCATTACAGAAACGCGCCAGTAGACGGCTTGCTTTGCCTGTGCCAAGCCAATAATCGTATTTTGAATTCCAAATTGATTATTCATTCAGTTTCAACATACAACTTGTCATGAAAAATCGTAGAAGCACCTGCACAACTGTTTCATCCTTGGTAAGATGAATTATGAGCAATGCACACACATCGAGTACCGGAGTTGGGACGCGAACCGGGGACGAATGATTTTGAGTTGAACGTCTTAGCCATTCAGCGCTAGCCAAGCTGATTCCCAATGGTTCAGTGTAAGTCGGCACTATTAAGACGCTTTCTGAAGACTGGAAAATTATCCATTCTTATCGATTTGGGCAAACTGACCTTTTTTGAGTTGGTCACGAAAATTTGAAGAAGTTGAAGCAGGCAGAACCAGGTTAACTGTCGCCAGTGACTAGCCCATTTTATTGGAGGTTTCCGAAAGCTGCAATCTACTGCGATTTTGAGCTGACGCCAAGGAATTCCATGAAGCTCGATGAATTTCAAAATCAACGCAACGATTGTTGAGTTTTTAGCTCTAATCTTTGCTGCACTGGACTGGGCCGTCGTTCCGTAATAAGGATTTAATATTTTTCCCCACATACGACGGAGCTTACACTTATAATACCTAGATTCATGGTCAAATTTTTGATAAGGGTTGATTTCCCAAGTTGGAGCAGGGTTTAAGAACCGCTCTGAGCACTAAAGTAACGGACAGTGTCAATGCAGAATGACTTTCGCGTTGGCTGGACTCCATAATCTTGCCAGCTCCGTGCGACGTTGGAACTATCCCAGGATCGCAGCAGAGAAATAATGAAAGTGAATTTAATATTTTTCGATCGTTTGGTCAGGGTTGGCCTATCATGGCTTAGTCGCCAATACAGAGGATTTCAGAAGTTACTAGGAAGACCAGTGAGCTGTGGTTCTGTCCAGTCAAGACTTTTATCTTTTATCTTTTACTTCCTTTATTAATGAAACAACAATGTACATCAGTTTTCAGGAAGGGGACCGCGGCCAGCAGAGGGCTGCCAAATGGGGAAGTTGACTGGCGACGGGTGGATTCGAATCCGTGACCTTCACGTCCAAGCGCCACGACCTTATCCATTTGGCCACCGCCGGCCGTAAGTCGAAAAACATGCTTCTGAGATGCACACTAAATAAACACTGTCAATTTTGGTCATCATAAGACCTCTGCAACTTCAATTCCCGACACATTTTGGACTGGAAATTTTTTGGTTAATTAGAAACAAACATTTCTGGTGCTAATTTAACAAAAGTTTGGACGCGCAATGCAGTTCGCTTTCGATGTAACAATTAGATTTCCGAAACCTGTCCTTTGTGATCGGTCTACGTTGACCGCCAGTTTGGTCTACCAGGGTACGTTTTCGCAATGCGTAATTCGTGCATAGCGGGTGCCCTTTGACTCTCACCGTGATTTTGCCTGGTACCGCAAAATGCTCCCAAACAAATGAGAAATTATCACGAAACAGCTCAATTCAACATGCTTCACGATACGTGGATTTACGCTCATGAACTTTCTAAATAGAAGCTGCTGTAAGAAGTAACGTTTGCACACAAGTGACTGAGAATTCGGTTTCGATGACAAGAAACAAATCGCTGGTTATTTTTGGTCAGTAATGGAGAACACTAGTTTGCTCGTTAGCGACTGAAGCCTACGTGAATACTTGTAAATCTCGCACAGATTTTCCCGCATTCAGCCAAACGTCCAGTGTGAATCTGTGAGTTCTGGGCTTCAGAACGTTCCTGACTCACAATCGGCAGACTCACGTGTCGTGAGTATAGAGCACGCAAGTGACCGGTCATATATAGCGAGGTAAAAACCTGAAATGCAATGATCTCACACGAAGAAGACAAAATGATATATTTTTATCCCCATTTTTGCAGGAAGATTCTTTAGTTCAGAAGTAAAAAATGGACCACTATCTTCAAGCTTTCTGCTGTATTTTCAGAACAGAAATCGGGGGTAATTTCAGATATCTTAGACAAAAATCACAGGCGGGCCACCTCTGTACCAGGCGATTGTCTTTCTAAACGATCACCCATTCATCCCAGTTATCCTCAAATTCGATCCGTAGAGAATTACCCGAAAGGATGATTTTTTGCTAGTTTCCTTGGATTAACTAGGCAGTAACGCCAATGGGAACATCCCTCAAACCGGAAAATTTCTGAGTACTGTATATATTTTGACACAAATTAGGAATACACTTTTGGTGCGTCAGCACATCGGTTAGTGGACCACAAATTGACCTGCCCGTATTTCAGTTCCTGTGTTTTGTGGTCCTCTGCTCTGTTCATTTAACCGCTGATCTTAGTATTTCCCTTTATGTACTATTATATTCTTCCACGAATCTTCCATGTTATTCAGAAAGCTGCCGTGATTTTCTTGCGGCTCCAATAATCGCGGCAGTTTTGTTAGTCTTCGTGGTTTAATTTACGAGATTTCATCTAGTGACTCCTACAACATTCACAAAGATGTAGTAATCAATGGGATCGGATTATTTGATCAGTAACTCCGCGATGTGCCATTCACAAATGTTAAAAATACAAGTAGAAAATCGCTTCAACTGATGAATGAACTTTTGAGGTATCAAAAAATTGACGACTCGCTGCTCTGACATATATAGATATAACATCTTCCTTCGTCTACCATGGAAGAAATCTTGGCGGTGTAATATGTGGAAACCTGCGACAGGATGATGGACACTAATCCTAGACCCAAGATTGCTCTTTTGCCACCCCCCCACGCAATGTCTGCCGATTCTGTTTCGCAAATCAGATAACAGATTATTGTTTTTCTCGGAAACCTAATTTGAAAATGTTGGCTGTCGCGCCCCAGATAATTTGAAAAAGACGATTGCTGTTTTATTTAATTAATCCTATTGTTGATAGTATTACCAACGTTTTGGCGGCCGCGCCAGATGATGCTAATCTCCATGGGCTTTCGAAGCAATTGGTACGGGAAACGCAAAAGCCACCTCTGCCACTGAATCCGAAACTGATCGCCTAGTCTGCATTTTTGACCAATGTGGTTCCACTAGATTCCTGGTTGATGCCTGTGCCCAGGTAAATGTTCTCTTTGTTCATCTCGGCCAAGTCCACCCCATTGTGGAATTAGACAGTGATTCCTTCATTGAGACGCCCGTACAAATTTCGGTGACAGTTGCCCTAGGTTTTAGGTGATGTTTTTCTTGGTATTTCACAAACGCCTGTTTCCCAACGGGATTTTGAAATTTAAATACTGCTTTCGCTCTCGTGTTTGGCGTAAAATGTGCAGTATTTTCGGACATCACGAAGTTTCTGGCAGCACACGGCATCTACATTTGCATCAGTTCTCTGGAAACTACCCTTATGAAATTTCTCTCATCCTGTTCACCACTTTTTGCGAGATCACTGTAGTGTTTGTACCACAGATGTCTCCATGCCCAACGTCAAATGCCTTTTAGCTCCGCTAAAACCCCAATCCCCTATCCCAATCATAACAAGCTCACGTTACGTGAGCGAATTTTTGCAGCCAAGGCAGGGGTTGAACGTAGGCGCGGACTAGGAATTGTTTCTTCATTTGGCAGTCCCTGGGCCTACTTACTCTAAATGGTCCAAAAAAGCAACCACGACTGGTACCCGTACGATGACCGTCGTGAATTTAACGATGTAACCATGTCTAACAGGTTGCTCATTCAACTCACCCACGATTGCTCCGACTGCCAGTACGACAGGGATTCTCTCGAAGCCTGGTTCGGTACTGGCCTAATACCTCCCTTCGGCCCTACTGGAGGATATTTCAAAGATTACCATCACAATCACGGTTTGACTTCTAGGAATTCTTCCGCACGGTTTTTAACTTTAAACATGCAGCCAAATCCGGGGGTTCACAGAACAAGTACATCGTGGACCCAGTTTGACTTTGGTGTACACTGATGTCGTCCTTGATGCTAGGACAAACGAACTCAAAATCCCGAGCATTTCGGCCTTGATTATCAGCACTCTCATGAGTACGACAACGCCAACAATGATTTTCAATACACCCTTGATGATCCATCTAAAGGTTTTGTGGATTTTTGTAAATATGGTGAAGGTGTTTGACAACTGTAGAACAGGCTGACTGTCGTTTGTGACTACCTAGAACTACAATCTTTCACAAGACTCCGTCGTTTCCGAGATATCAACAGCTAATACTACCGTTTTGTAACCAAATGTTCTGAGATACCGCAACCAATCGCTGGGCTCCAAAGCAAGAGGTTTTACAAGCTTTCCGTGACTCTAGAGGCTAGGACAGGAGCAAACCAACCAACGGGGTTTTGTTTTTAACGTTGACGAAAAGAATGTTTCTGTTCTGCGATCAGGCACCTCTGCCATTGCAGTCCATCAAGAATAGCGGTGGATATCAAATTATATGGAGTTATTATTGTTGTTTTCTTCCCGAAAGCGATAAACGACACAATCCAAATATAGCAGTTTTTAGTGTGAGCTGCCCACAATCTACTTTGACATAAAACACTGCAGAGATTCCACAGAGTAGAAATTTTATCATCTACACTGATCATAAACCTTTGACCCATGAATGTTATTCCAGAAAAAATTACCATTCTGCCAGACGAATTCAATACATTGATTACATCTTCCAGTACTACACTGATATGAGGCTCATAATAAGGTTTGATAGATTTTGGCGAATGCTATGCCCAATCCAGGTTTGCTTCAGCTATCTAGTTAAATCTCGCTCAGCTGTGCATGCATTGCTAAGACGTAAAAGGATGATAAAGAATAAAATTTGCCATCTCTCATCATTGAAAAAGTGTTGCAGAAGACTTTTGGTGTACATTTGAAATGTTAGAAAACTGATGCAAATCGCAGTGATTCAGTGGTCAACATGGTGGCACTTCAATCTGAATATTACACACTTGAATCTTTCCACTATGCTCAACTTCCTTCATTGGCCTCTTCAAGAAGATGGCGACAATACCCGCGGAAGTAGGCATGTCTTATCGTTGAAAGAATAGAAAAATAAGAGATTAGGGGAGAGAAATGCGGAAACAGGAGATACTTTGTAAACAATACATGTGGAGTGCACACATTTTTGCGCAACACTGATTACTCACTGGTTTAGTTTTTGCTACAATAATCTAATTGGTCAGAGAAATGGGTCCGCATGAGGAAGTTTGCTCCTTCATCATGGAGTGGGGTGATATAGTTTTGGTTTTAAAGAAATCAAGCTGATTTTCCAACATCAGTGATTTTGCATAGACGCTTCCCTATTACGCTTGTAATTAGGTAGTATGCTAGCTTGTTCTCCCAGGGTAGATCAAGTGAATTTAATGCCTGTCAAACTCAGGGTTAGGGTTTTGAACTTCCCGGACAATTCAGACGATTGCCGACGAACTGTCAACTCTCTGCCCGTTTGCAGGAAGTACTTATTGCGACACGACATTTTTGTAACAACAGATCTCAAGATCCATCTTATTCAGCTGGCTTTAGATGCGATGGGGAACGTGCATGTTCAGCAACATTCATGCAACAAATACATTGAAAATGCTCTCTTAAGGCTGAAAATTCGCGCCCTACTACAGTTTCCAACATTCTAGATTACCCATCAGCTGGAAGACGTGCGAGAATCCTGATGGCTGACGTCAAAGTGATTAGCACTATATTCGTAGGCGTCCGTTTGACCATCACATCACGTGTTGCTTCTGCAAACGGTAACGGCAAATCATCCTGGAACCAGTATCATGTGGACAATTTATTGATCGCTGCAAATCTTCGGCATCTTAATGCACCTAATGGACAGACGCAATTTACCCGTGATATTTCCGGGGTTGGTAACTTCGCTGACGGGAGCACATCCGTCATTCCATCGGTATTTTGACTAAACGAGGGATATAGCAAGGGCACGTCAACCATTTTATGCAAGTTTTTCGTTTATCAAGCCAAGCTGACCTTCGGGAAGGAAAGTGTGGATTTTGTAAGCAGAATGCTTCGCCTATGGATAGATGGACAAACTATTCAACGACTCACTCGACAGGCCTTACGATTGCCGCCGCTTGTCAGGATGATTTGGTGAGAGAGAACACTGGACGGGCACGCCTGATGAGCGATGCAACAGCGAAATCCGTATTGTGCTTCCGCCCTAATTTTGTCCATCCATTGATATGTCATACATGCTATTCACTATACTTACTATACTAACAGACATTCTTCAACTTCCTGTGATAAAAGAACTTACCGGGATAACAGAAGTACTGGCACGATTGTTATTCGGACCAAACTGATGGGATGACCGATCACGGACGGCAACAAATCCAAGTTCATTTGGAAACATCCTTTATATTCGCAGGTGAAATAGCACACTCTGATTGGTTGAATACATGTTGGCCAACGCCATCACGCAGCTTCTGAATGATTGATTTCTGTAGCTGTATCCAGCTGGTAAGCCGTGCTGATTTGAGTCACATAAACTTCCGAGGAATTGAGTGAGCTCTGAATAGCTGAGCTACATCTGGTTGAGTTTCCGGCTGTTATCATTGAGAATTTTCAACTTGGCGTTTTAATGTTTGCCCGTCGTTTCTATTCTAGAAAGTTTATTCCGCAGTGTAAATCTCGCAAAGATCCTTCTTGCTTTTTCTAACAGTGATCAACGTGCAATCATATTGAGATCAAAAGTCTAGTCTCGTCTTGTCCAAAAAGTTTTGTTAAACAAAAGCCGACTAATTTCATCCATCCAAATTGTACTCCCCAAATCTTTCACCATTCAGATGTTTTCTAAAAAAACGTTTTTCTTGATTTTCATCTAACTTTTCATTTTTCAGCTTCGATGAGCATTTCATTCCCGATTTGCACAAAGCTTCTGAACTTTTGAGCTCCTCCCTGAAATGGATTTTATGCATAGTGGGGAGAGGAGGAGGGGAAAGAATTCTCCCAATACGAAGAGACTGAAAACACGGCATGCAAGGTTACGACAATACAACAACTAACTCGGACGTGTGGACTCCACGTTTGCCGATTGAGAGCTAAAGAGTCAGGATGCGAAAATTTTATGGAAACCGATTCAGATGCTTGCTGTCGGAATGAAGTATTGCTTCAATATTCATTCAGTATCAATATCCTCAATGGTATTTACTCCAAAACATGTACTGAATGGGACGGTCTTGAACCTGCATACAGATATGGATGATTTTTAATGTTGTTCAAAACTACCAAGGTTGTGGGTATAGCTGAGCCAAACGCTTTATCCTAATATTTACTTAAAAAGGGACATCCGTGCTGTTGCGTAGCATCTATTCACTTTCCGAATTTCCTTCTTTATTAGGCCGATCCTGTATCCAGATCGCTGTAGTCCGTCCACACAGTCAAACAACCAGAGCCAGTCGGCAAAGAGAGTTTCTTTTATTGTGTGGAATAATATATTTATAGGTTATTTTGCTTGCATTATTGTGTCTGTGCGACTGCAATTATTTCATCGTTTGTTCGGGTCGCGCTTTGATTGGTCCATCGTGTTCGATGCATTTCACGCCATTTGGTTTATGGTGTTAATTTGTCGAATCCGGCCCGATCATCCTAGTTGGCTAGCCCAGCTCACGATGTGACTTTCTTAATTTGCATTCTTGCATTCTTGTCTTCTGATCACGCCACTGTGTCTACCGTCCGCTGATAGCCAATGGGATAACGTGGTCTCATTCTGCACTTGCTCGGTGTCTAGCAAGATTGTGTTGAATCCACGCTTGGGTATTGGTCACAATTCGTCTGTGAAGGTCCAGCGTCGCGCAATCACCGATAACCAATGAAACGGCTCTATCAGATTCAGGATCATTACTAATTACAATACCATTTTCTCACTCGTGCCCTATCTGAAGTCGCAGCATTCCTGATTAACAAATATTTGTTTTTCTAATCCATTCCAGATTGCTGAAAAGTAACAATACTTGACCCTATTCTCAAGAAATCAAAGTCCATTGCTCTTTCTAAGCTGTTCCGCTCCATTCTCATTACCTCGGTCATTTAGAAGCTTACTAATTGTAGTAGTTACGGGCAGGTGCATTAGATTGATTCCAGTATGCCTCTAAAACTCAGAGGCATCCTTGGTGTGATACCTTGTTTGCATTATTATAAGGACAAACCAGTAAAAGAATCTGCAAATTCAGTAAAATGAATATTCCGTGTCTATTTTGCTGGTTTTGATTATTTATGTTCCCAGTTCTTTTAAATTTCGACAGCTTCATTGTTTTCGGTACCCTCGGGTGTATTGTGGACGCATCCAAAACAAGTGGTTAGTCGGGGAAGTCTGAATTAAAAACTCACACGTTCCGCAAGATAATGTTCTTTCATGCGCTTTTCTCTTCACCTCCGTGAATGATATCCTCGATAGTTCATCCGGTTTTGCGACCAAGCATATGGCCGATATGGCCAGAACACATTTCCTTCGGTCAAGTGGATATCCTATCTGTGACCACTGAAAGCATTGTGTTTTCCTCTTTCAACCTTTCTAAGTGTTCTAAATTGATCTTCACTCAGTCTCCTTCTATTCGTCGCAATTCCGTCGGCGTAGAATCGCACCCGTTACACGCCTTAAAGTCTCTGTGCCGTCTCAGGACTTCGAGCATTATTCGTTAAAAGTCTGAACTGCGGTATCTATCACTTCAAATCAGAAGCCTCAGAATATCTCGTGTTAAGTCTAATGTCGCTTCTTCCTTTGTTTCTCAAAGCGTCCTACCAACCTTAGTCCGTTCTTCGTTTTACTCTTTCTTGGAAAATTAGGATTTTTAAACAGTCCCGCTGTGGTTCATTTGTCATTAGTCGTGGTTCTTCCATTCTGTCTGCTGTGCCCCTCAACATCATGTACCCTACATATAAGTCCTGCAAGAAAATCGCTTCAAAAATCCCCGAACAGGCTTCTCATCCGGCACATGAAGATCTGTGCAGATATAACTAGCTCAACCCCAGGAGTAGATCTTCATTCGCATTTCCCTTTCAGAAATAATTTCTGCAAAACTTTTTTCTCTATCTCAGCTAGGTCACCTTTTGGGGGACAAATGCTTTGTCAATGTCGAACCAGATGGCAGCCGTTACAAGGTTAAATGTTTTTACCATCCCTAGTGTTGTACTATGGAGACTGATTTTTTTCACTGATTCAGTGCGAAGTTGTGCTTGTAAAAGCCGAACAATACAATATGAAACTAGTGCCAGAACGTAGCACTGTAACCAATGGCGTTTCCCAGCACAGCACCTCTTATTGGTCCAAAGTAAAAATACGCTTATTTTCTTCCATGAATGTATTTAATCTCATAATATTTCCATTGAAAATCAGAATCACATGAGTTTAGTTTAACCGCACTTAATTGTTACATGACAATTAACTGAACATGTATTCCATCGGTCAGGACCGAAATGGTGACGGCGACTAATTTACTTTTCGTCAAAATCTGGAACTGTTTCCACTTACCATGGATCGGTTTCAGCACAGCTGTGTGAACTTCGAATTTGGCAAGGACCATAATCGAGATGCCAGAATGTCTGCCACATGGTGTTGGTTGAACTGAGTTCCGAATTATTCGACAGCTGTTCTCATTGCGTGGGTGGTACAGTCTGCACGAGTTATTATTTCCCAGTGAGGCCACCGGAGTAGGGTTTTTTGCCATTTAGATGTTTAGAACATGAAACGGACGTTACACGTGAGTTTGAACACCGGTGCCCGACCATGTCGGTCAGCAGACAATGAAACCCATGAATGGCCAAACTTGGGGGACACAAGGTTCGGTCCATCCAATGGGTACCAATAATCTCGGTTAAAGTACTGAAGAAATCGAGGCTGCAATCATCTCACCTAACTTGCCGTTTATCTAACCAAAAGAAATTTCTAAAATCTGTCCAGCAGAGTAATCTTGAACTGCTGTTAGTTGCAAGTATTAGTCAAATACACACATACAAACATACCTTCAGACAACCGATAGACTTCGCAACACAGTCACGATCAAGCCATTTGCAGTCTAAGAACAAGCCAGCAATGAAAATCCGGACTAACCCAAGACTTTTGGGTTTTGACACTGTGATCTCGCGACCGGTCAAACGAGCATGGTTGAGCTGCTTTTACAGGGATCAAAAGAATCAAAAGAAATGAACTTGTTACAACAGAAGCACTAATGGTGGACTAAAAATAAGTTAATAGTTGCCCAAGTTCTAGCCAGCAATGCTCGTTTTTCAGGATAAAAATGATTTATTTTCATACTCATTAGTCATTCTGAATCGTTAGTCGTCTTTGGAGTCTCGTGAATGTCGAGGTTGGCGTTTGGATTGCATACATGCCTTCGCCAGCCGTGGTAGTGCCACATCAGCTGGCTATGAAATTTCAGGCTGAATGTCAAGCTCGGCAATAATGAAATCTCAAAAATTTTCGTACTATGGCCCTTGCGGTCAAGTTTACAGATGACAAGCACATTCCACTAACCCAAAAGCACATTTAATTTTCTTCAACTGACAATGCTAACCTGCTCTAGTGGTAATGACATTCTCCTCAGATTGTGGTCAAAGAAGCATCTGCCTTTCTGCAGCCAATTAACGCAATCGATTGAGCAATTGTTCACGACCCGCCGGAAAGGTGAATCAGAGACAATGTTAGCTGGTCGTTTCGAAATCACGCAATAGGATGACTAAACAGTCAGCACAGTAGAGACTTTCGCCAGATGCTTTTTTTCGTCATCCGATCTTGCCTGCGGTAGGTCGGACGAAAACATGAACAATGCCATGAAGAGCACGATCCGGCTAATATACTTGTTGCTGGCCTAAACATCCGGTTCATCGAGTACCAGTTTATCTTACCTAATATTGTGATCACCTGACTGTGTAAAAGCTCTGCTGATAGAGCCATTCAAATGTTGAGAAAATCGACATCGAAATTTGTCTGTTACTCTCATGTACTTGGTGAATCTCGTCAATATTATTTCCAGCTGGAAGCCACTGGTGGCCCGAGTGGTTTTTGAATTCGCTCCATGGTTGTGGTATAGGGACCAATAAGTAGTATATGGGATTTGGTCAGTAAGGGTAAAAAAGCGGATAACAATTTCCAGTAGACACTGAATTGGGTCCTACCCAAATTACGCGGGTGAAGTCAACAGGAAAACCACAACAGAACAGAAGCAAGTCCATGTTATGTTTACTATTCATGGAATTATGTACAAAGTTGAAAACATTCCGATTGACGGGATCCATTCCACCCAGTCATCTTCGCCAAAGGTTTGGAATTTTACGACCGACTGTCTTTACGATTCTTGTTGGCTGCTTGTCTACGCAGACCAGCATGCTGTGCCGGACTACATCACATAGCCCGCGCATGAACTCACCACAACGATCCCCTTTAAGAACTATGGCATATGAAGCTCGTTGGGTTAAAGCTGGCCGGAGCATTATAAACGCCCAGTTAGAAGAACGGATCACCTTAGCATTACTCCTCCACGAAGGCGCTGAACTGTCTTTCTATCGATACGATAATGAATGAGTTTGACAGTGCATACTGGGGTAAGCCATTAAATCAAACAAATTCACTCTCTAAGGATGCTAAGAAATGTGATTGTAGTTCGCTCTCACGTCCTCCGTGTTTGTTCAAATGATTAAAAGTCATTAAGTTTACACTAACCAAAATCCACAAATTTTGTTTATTCTGTTTAGGAATTGGTTGAATATCTGGCTCATTTAGCCTCCCTGGGCATCAGCTTCGATCATGTTCTGACAGCTGACAATGATATACCTTCTTTTCAATAAAATTTTCCTTTATGCAAACTTTGTCTTCTAAATATTCATCAGGATTTCTGGCATGTTGGTCATTGACTGATGTTGGACCTGAGAATTCTTCAGCATCTGCTGGAGTTGGCTTTTAAAGCAAAATTGTCTGAAAGCTGTATATGGGATGAATATGTTAATTAAACATATCTCGAAAGTGAATTTGCATAAAGTTAGACCGTCTACAATTTTCTATTAACTCGATCCCAGTTTCTTGCGCGCTGACCTTTTTGCTAACGGTCTCAAACAAATAAGCAATCATCAGATAAAGATGATGAAAACAGATATTTAAAATAAAGGGACCATTAAAAATGAAAACATGCCCAAATGAGTCATACTTCACCAGATCGAAGCGGTCCAGTGATTGCCATTTAGTTGTTTTAAACTCCGATCTAACTAGTATTTTTCCCTGTAGATACACTGACTATGTAGTTTTTATGGCTGCGATTGTGATGACAAACGAAGGCATAACTTTTGTTATTACCAAGAGAAACTGCAACAGTATAAATCAAGAGCACCTGAACTAGGTAGAACATCCAGCGATTATGGAATAAGCAGTGAGTGTCAATGGCAGTACGTTGGATTAAACACGCACCTGGTTTAGTTAATCATTGCCAGGCGAAGCACAATATAACGTACTATATCAAAATCGAACTTCAAGGAGCAGTATACGTTTGTTCACTATGTTGATGTAATCTAACTTGAAAAGCCCTTGTTGGTTTTGCTAAGTTTTTTGATTAGGTTGACAACCAGTGCCTATGTCGTGTGATTCCTCAGACGTAGCTCATAACCGTTTTTGACATATCATTTTGGCGGTTTTGCCAAATCTGTTTCACACCCTATTTGTAATGCGTATTTGGTGCATCACAAAGATGAGGCCATGTGCTGTTCATCCAAACAGAGTCTTGCCGGAATCCCATGTAGAATATGACAACTATATAGTTTGCAGTAGTTTTTACTGAATCACTAATTCACTGAAAATAACACCAGTGGTTTAAACATAAACGATCACATTAGTGACATCCGGCGTGGGTATCCTGTATCTGCCTGCCTGTCTCTCTGTCTGCATGTCTGTCTCTCTAAATTAACTTTGATGAATGGATGTATCATGTAACTAATAAATGCCGAGAATGATATTGTCTGTGTTGTTTCGTTGGTGCTATTTACATTTGGATCACTGGCTGGCGGCGAAATGAAAGTTCAGATCTGTTGTACGATGAAACCTGTCTCTCGAAATCATTTTGAGAACTTAATAGGGTGGGGAAAAGCACCTAAACAGAACAATCTTTATACATATAACCAAAAGTTTTCCTCTTTGATGAAGCGATTCATTCTAAAATGCATCGATTTTTTAAATGTGAATTATAATAAAACTAGAATATCGGTTATTACACAGCACAGAAACAACAAGGCGATTCTGTATCGAGCGATGGTCGGTAATGTTTACCAGGGAGGGTTTTTCAAACAGTGCTGCTTATGAGGTTAATCTTTCCATAATGTGATACTGTTTTTTCAGCGAGGACGAAAGTGATGATACTGTCTAGCCACAGAATTTTCGATAAACCAAATTTTGTTTACGTTATATTCCACCGATGGCTTCCTAACAGAATATTCGTTAGAAAAGTCAACTACTAACAACAGAATGAGTAAAATCGTGGTGAAATCAAAATGTGTCAGAGGTAACTATTTTCGTCTTTCAGGAGGGCGCCTGATCAAAGATGACCCTACAGTACGGATCGGTTCGGAGAGGCTATTTGGTGCAGTGGTAAGATAAATGTCTCTCATGCAAAGAAAAATCGCAATCCGAGAGGCTGATCTAACCAACAAGTGTAATGGGATGATAGATAATATAGGCATTATCATAAGAGTATTTAGAATCAAGAAAATGCGACTTATATCCAAGTGACCTTTTTTGAAGTTGAGTAAAGTTTATTGCACATAAATGAATTCAGGCATTCTGGGAAGTAATACGGTTCTCTCGTTACACGAAAATTTCGGAAATTACAGTATGGCCTTGTTTGCAAGAAAACCATTTCAGTTTGACACGATTCTCTAGATATTCTGTTAATCTTTCATTTCACATTTTAATGACTTCTTTTAATTGAAACTTTCAGGATGGAGGCCGAAACCAACTGACCGCTGCCAAGTGAAGAAATTCACCGGCGATGAGAGTTCGCACTCATGACCTTCAAATGGAAAGCCATGTTGTTGGCTTCTTGATTACCACCAGCCATAACCATTGTTCGCGCTTTATGTTACTTCATAAACTGCCTCATCGGATTCGGGGCATTATTCCACCTATTAATAGTGTGGCACAAGTCGATGGAAGAACTTAAACTATGGGTTCGGTAATTCTCACCAAAGTGAAATTTCTTACTTTTATGCCCAGATGCCAGATGCCAATGTTTTCTTCCATACGAAGTGATAGTCCGGGTGTGTTTTCATTCGCTTCTGATTTGTTGGTTAAAAAGAACTCGTACGTGTCAGAAAGCTCGGGGGATTGATGAACGTTATCCATAGATCGTGATAGACATATTAAATAAACAAAGATTTCTTTTATTCTTTTGAACCCTAGAAGGACTGCAGCTGTCGGATTATCTTGGACGTTGTATAACATTGAACTGTAACTAAAATAATGTGACAAGCCTGAAGACGAGCGCCTTAACGCCCTTAAAGAATGAGAGAAGCAGTTAGCCAGTTTCATCAACTGCTTGTCAACATACGGGATCACTAGAACAAATCAGGGGATTCAACGGATATCCTATTTTTTCCCACTGGGTTCGTCGCTGTTACTATTTGATCGAACCTAGAGAATGAGGTAAAGCAAAAAGAATTAGACTGTAATTATAATAACTAAAATAGCAACCCAAAAATAAGTGCGAACTTTCCAGTGGCCCTCGTCTAATTTGTTCGTCATTTCATCTGACTGCCAGGCGATGTTCCACGCAGTGGTCGAGCTGTCAAAGTTATAGCGCTCCAAACCGTAAGACTTGGTTATGGCAGTCTGCATGGCTGGTCAAATTCCACACTTGACTATAGGTACCTTTCTGAAAATAATGTATTCTGTTGCATGTAGAGAAGTGGAGAGAAAATTACTCTACTGATTAACAAGATATTCCGCAGACCCTAGAGAGTACATTTTCGAAAAGGCAAGATATACGAGGTCTACGAGACTGCGCATTTGTATGGTCAGCCTACCCCATTTTTTAAAGCCGGAATGCACTCATTATCTTGTATTGCCTCCGATTTATTTGCAACGGATGCTCGCGCTAGGATTTATGTAATGGAAACATTCACTCGAGGTGAACACGCCTCCAGAGCTTATTGAAAAACAGCGATCATGGTTTTCTACCTCATTCTTCAAGCGTAATTTGACATGGAATCTTTGCTTAAGATTCATACATCGTAACAACAATGTGTCAGATAGCAAGGGAATTTTGCTTGTCCTTTTTGGTTTATCCTACTACAAATTTATACTGGTTACGCATACGTGTGTATTATGTTATATATTCTGTGAAAACAGATTCTGCACCCTAAATTACGTAGTCACTGATTCGCAACAACCTGAATGTTTCCCGCTTCATATCTCAAATCACTGGTGAATTTTGCTCCCACTCCTACCTCTCTACGAGTAAATGCAATCAGCTTGTGTACCACGTCCATCTTGGAGCTTCAGCGATACGTTTTATTCAGCTTCATTCGTTTTTTGTGAGCTTTACAATATATACAATATCTTATTTTTTTATTTGGTTGCCTTTTTACTCTGGAGAGATTTCCACAAGAGCAACCAATTTCACAAAATTTTGATTATAAAATCACGGACAAAAGGAACTTTGGGGTGAACACTTAGACACCTGACTTCTCAGCGCCATCCAAGTTGATATTTCCGAGAAAGTGCCTGGATAAGACAAACAAAAAATGCACGATGACTGGTTGCACTGGAAACAAATCCGTGTTCACAATTTCTTTTTTGCACGAGTGCACACGGACGGGCCGTTATTCCATCGAGACTATCACAGAAAATTGACAACGTCAAACCGGTATTCGTTTGCTGATCACAAACAACATATTAATCGAATATGAGTTAATGTTTCACTCAAATTGCGGTTGGTTATAGCCATTCTAATTTAGAATAAGTTGAGGAGATCCCAGAAAGAATAAATCACACAGTAATGAAATAAACGTAACCGAAAACGGCCAGAGATTTATTGGTGTACCTTACTTTGTATATATTATTTTCAAATATGGTACAAACTTCATTTGCAAGTTACTAAGTGATGAAAAGGTTATTTTCTGTAATTTATTATCACATTGGAAAAAAACATTTTACATATGAACATGCATTTGAAAATATTATGATACTGAATGTTTGTGGGATGTTATTACTCTACCCGAACGTCAGTTTTTATAACCGACGTGAGCTGTTGGATCTGTTGCATGCTTATACGAGATTCATACCAACCACCTATTCCTGTAGAGGAATTGTTCATTTGGAAACTCCGAACAGGTTTACCGCCAGATCGATAGCATAGCAATCATTGCCATTTTATTATCCTCGTTTTACCGTTTGTTTGAGAAGTGATTAGTCCAATTACACCAGTTTGAACATAATGCTCGTACAGGCTTCATCAGGAAGCAAAATATGCCGACTGGCCTTCAGTCTGTTCGACCACTTCCCCATATCCGATCTGATTTGGATTTATCGTCAACACCCACTGATCGACCGAAATGCTATCCGCTGCTGATGATCTCTTATCAATTTGACAACGAATAGGTATACACCGAATGGTGCCGATCTCCGATCAACACAGACAAGCAGCAAACGACTGGTGCATTCGGTTTATGTCTGGGCTAACCTTCCGGTTCGGTTAACTTGACGTGTTCGTGTGACAGTCACGCCAGCAAAGTAAGTACAAAGACAAGTACACATTCAAGTTAATTAAGGCTTACCTACGCATCTGATATCCAGAGGTCTCGTTTGCTTTCTCAATCGCGGGATGTGCATAGGAAAAATCTACTTATCTATACTTTTGGTCCATTAATCTCTAGCTACGTGGGTTTTGGGCAAGCTGTGATAATGATCATTAGAACCTTAGTGAATAACTGCATGTAAACTGTTCCAGGTCCCACTCAAGTTTCCGGAATATGGTGAATTTAAAATAGGGCAAGTGGCAATTGCTGAGGGTTTGCTGTGGACTAAATATTAATTTAGTAGTGTTAAATTATTACTAATGTTGGCAAAATAATCGGAAACCTTCAGTGGAGTCAATACAATTGGGCGGAGTCTTCAAATACCGCCGTGCTGTTCTCCGGTTTGTGGTTTTTTCATCGTCTTCTGCACATTAACAAATACTTGTTCTCTGCTGGCTCCTTTTTAAACTGGTTGCATATTATCAATTTACAAGCAAGAGACGAACCAGGCTCAATCAGAGTACGGGAGAGAGAGAACGAGGAGTGGGACAATGAAGGAACCCTACCCCGAATCGCAGTCTGGTCTCAGGGCATATAATGGTGGGAAATCGCAAATTCGCGTAAAGTTCTCCAGTAAATTGCGCTTGTAGTTGGGAAAAATGGGCGATCTCAAAGCACTCAGATCGAATAAAGAGTACAGTATTGCCAAAGTTGTCGTGTTACAATAGTCTTAGTTGGATAGAGATGTAGCAAATGAAATTTAAAACCCTGGTGGACTCTGTGTTTCGAGCAGATTCAACTTTGTGGCAGTATGCTAATCACTTGTATGAGACCAAGGTGGAGAAAAACAGTGAGCTTATTGTACAAGTGCCCATCTTAAAACGTAAGCTGTCATTTTTTCAGGTGAATGCCAAATTTTCTGAGTGGGTTTCCGTAGGTACTCAACGATAATAATTCCTTTACTTCAGATTTAAAGGTAATCCGATCTTCATCATTTTGAGATCTCTTACTAAACTCAACAAACTTCGATACTGACGACTCTGCCTGGCGAACTCAACATATTTGATGCAAGTTTTCTTATAAAACTTTGCTCGATACATTTAGGACATTCCCGCACCAGAAATGGTTGTTTAAGTTTTGTTTTGGCAAACCGGTCAAGGCTATTTTTGGTTGAATAACATGCATCAATGAGAAATTCACATAAGTGAATTCGGAAAGTTTGCCCAAAAAGAAAGCAAAGCGATCAGATACACGTGTTCGGGGCGAACAGTGCAATGCTACCAAAGGAGGAAACTGATCATTTGGAAGCCTAGCTTATTTGCGAACAGTTGTAAACTTAATGCAGTATTTCAGTATTTTTATTGGCTATCTTTATTTTCTTTTCAAAATTGCTGTTAAGCGCAAATTACCCAAGTGCCGATGGTTAGATTCTCATCTTCTTTGCTTAAACAACTATAATAAAATAAAGAACCAGTTTACAGAAGTCAGGAGTAAATCGGAAATTCATTATCTAAACAACTTACACTGCGAT
Organism: Fasciolopsis buskii; assembly: GCA_008360955.1. NCBI lineage: Eukaryota > Metazoa > Platyhelminthes > Trematoda > Plagiorchiida > Fasciolidae > Fasciolopsis > Fasciolopsis buskii. The sequence goes on along the minus strand of LUCM01000879.1, from coordinate 186,222 downwards.
ATCACTCCGGAGAACTGTGGATGTCGAGAAAAGTGGATTGCCATCAAAACGTCATGCGGTGACAGTTGAAACATGCGGAACCGTTACTTTGGGATTAACGAAGTCAATAAAGATTTCGCGTCTATACCTCGAGATGTTTGTTGGTCTTTCTGTATCACAAACAGAACCCATGTTTTTTAGCAGTGTCTAAAGACAGTGAAAGTCAACAAAGACTCAAGCCCAGAGGGTTTAGCCATGTGGTTGTCAGAGAGTGTCCCCAATACCTAGTAGATTTCTTTAACAGATTTTTAATGGGAGTTCCTAAACCGGGCATATTCCTAATGGTATGAAGGTGCGAAAGGATAACGTCTGTTTCAATGCATCGTCCCATTGCGTCGTAGTTTGTGATACTGGAGATACTAGAAAAGACGATGTTGCTTAAAGTCGTCACTAAGGGCTCTATAGCAGATACCCTCAAGATTTACTCCGGATGCGTTAGTATGCTTGTTAAATTCTACTGCATATACCTTAGTCTAAAAGTGCAGTCATTTTGATGCCGTTTTTTGATCTGATAGGTCAATATAGCTTAATTATTTATCCGAATCAGGAGTTGAACACGCCTTGTTCAGACGTACTCATGACTATCTCTCTGACCGTACACAGTTTGTATCCTTTAATCGGATGATGCTTTCTTCACTATAACCAAAGTCGACGTCTTAAAATGAGGTATTTCGCCGCTGAGTTATTTTCCGTACACGTTAACCAACTTCATATTCCATCAAGGTTTATTTCAGTTGGGTATAAGGACGACAATGATTTTGGATGTAATCATTCTCTGTCTAATGTCACTGCCATTTTTCAACGAAGGCTAGACGACAGTTCAGAGTGGTCCTCAGCCCGTTAGGTGAATTAAAATGCACGCAAATTTGGCAAAGTGTCGTTGTTATTTATTCATGCATAAGCTCAAAAGTCCGCAACATAGCGTTTTTACAATAATGTCTCAATTGAAAATCCACTTTACTGGTGTAAAAAGCGACTATTGGCTTGACTTGGCAAGAATTATCATTGCTGGGATACTCTAAGCCGCCAGGCAGCTCGTTCTTACTTACATCTTGATCGTACACGTTCTGCAGGTCGAAGATAACATGCTTCGTGTTTGGTAATCTCATTGGCCTTGTCGTCCACACTATCACGGGCTTGTTGGAATGCTGCGTTGAATAATGATCAACCTGGCGTTGAGAACAGAACTGATCTTGTCAGTCATGAACGCATTCCTGACAAATTTAGCTGAGCGTGACCTAAGCCTTCTAGCCTGCATAAGTTCAAAGACAATTGTCAAAACTCGTGAGTAAACAGCCTAGTAAGTTCGAACACAGTCATTATGGGAACTCAGACTGTCCAACCAATTTTAAGGGGCTAGTTCTGTTAGTTTAAAAAACACTCTAAACAGGCGATGCTCTACTCCCGGATATACGTATGCTAGATCCCGTATGCAGTCTATACATTTTAAACTTTCTTTTATTGCTCTTATTTATCCGAATACCGTTTTGAATAGCCATGAATACGAAAAAGGAAAATATGGACTTTTAACATTTATTTTTCCAAACAATTAATCGGGATCAAATTTTCTTCCACTTCACTTTGGTGAGGAGCTATCCTGTTGACATTTGAGAAGGTCAGGCCGATCACGTCGCATGACATTCCTGGGGCAATTAAATCAATCACAACCGTGCCACTTGGATGAGCAAAATTGGTCGATGGATCTGTTCAAACTATTCTTCCAGAGCGATTTTTAACGTAAATGCAGGCATTACTGCAAAATGGGATGGGAGTCAAAATCGAAATATCCATCAGTTGGATTGCGGGTGCAATCGTATAGACTTCATCAGGGACCACGATGTCCACCGGGATCACCATTAATTAGTGACCTTGACAACTTTGTATTTTGGAGATTCTTTTTCCGTTTGCAATGACTGGAGTTGTGGAGTTCCCTGGTCGTTGTTTGAGGTGTGTACTACAGGCTCTTGACTGGGTTCGTATGGTTGGCAGATACGGGTCAGGTTACCCTGAGTGATTCACTAGTAATCACCAGTTGACTCGCTTTGGTTATGTGCTCCATTGTACATCGACGACTTGCAAGTTCATTCTTGGACACGTAGGTTTCCTCGTTATCGACCGCTGAGGTACCATCTGTTCCTTCTTTGGAGTGGATGAGGTCACAAGCAAACTAACAGTTGATTTGACAGCATGGAGCGCGAAAATGTAGAGAGAAATTAGGCAAAGTATGAGCCTTAATTTTATCTGGTTTTGATCCAAAACATACCAAAAGCAACTGGTTGAGGACATTAACAGATATGGCAACAAAACGCCGTTAAAGACGATCTTCCTATCGCAGTTCCACTTGGCTTTGTTTACTCAGTCATTTTATTTCAAAGTGCAACAACATGATGAAAAAGGCAAAGATTATTTTAGCCCGCCCTGCTATTCAGTGCTTTTCTACGAGCAAGGTGATGACGATCATCAGGTGAAATATACGCGGCAATTTATACCGTTTCTTTTCTTGATTAAGAATCTCCTTTGAGGTAAACTTGGTTAGATCAATGGTTCGCATGATCAGACAGCTGGAGTAGTAAGGATAGACTGACTGTGGTCAGTGATTAGAAATTACAGATATAGGGAAAGGGAAGGATGAAAGATGATAAATTTGACAAACCCATTCTGTCGCTGCAGAATAGACTCTCTCGAACCTGTTGATTTCTTTTGACGAAATAAAAGGCAGAAATGAATTTATCCGTCACCGTCTATGCACATTTTAAGTGGATCCAGCAAGTCTCCGTCAATAAGAACGACCTTAGTTATTATAACAGAGCCATCTGAAGACTGAAACGAAAAGTCCCTTGGGATGTTCAGAAAACATGCCGTTGGAGCGGAGGGCAGGCTGTAGTCAAACAAGTAAACTCGTCTAGAGAAAAAAATGTTATTATGCTCTGATGAATTGGCCTAGGGTAGTCCTCGGGTTAATTGGTGATTCTACATTAGCCTTTACAGGCTTAGTTGACCGGCTTTCGCATTCCACCATTTATGAACAAACCTCAAGTCTTCCGGTCAATCTTATACTTGGGAATCATCTGGCTAAAGTTTTACTCTTATTAGAATCCATTGATAATCCACCACGTCTGTCGTACCCAGAGTATTGGCCCAACTTTTCAAACTTCAACACGGATGACAGTCAGCGGACCCCGACAGATGCAAGCGAAACTGTACCGCGATGCTTCCCGAGTGTAAGATTGGCCAGGACATCGTTAGCCTCTGAGTGAAAGTTCTTTGAGAGGGAATCAGTCAACTAAAGTAACATCAGTCCCACACACTGCTTACAAGCAGTTGTGAGATTTACATACTTTTTCTTCGCTAGGAGCATCAGCTTGCTTGTTGATCTAAAGGTAATTTTTGGCGAGTTTCACTGCGCCATTTCAAGATTGAGTTCAGAAAAAATACTGAAGTGAGAAATTGGCAAGCGGATTTGATAAACTGCAATTTTAATAAGAGAACAAGCCGATGTGTTAAGTCCCACTCGCTCCTGTGGTGCCTCTTATTGGCCGATTGAGCACATCAGTTGCCAATCCGTGAATAGTTGCTTGTCTGCTCACAATCCTCGTGAAAAGAGACAAGACAGATCTCAGTCAGGCATCCTGCGTGTCAGTGGCCAGGCGTCAACGCAGTGCATTGCTATGTAGTACGGCAATTTGTACGAGACGACCCAGATGCATGGCGATCATAATTGTAGGACTGGTGACTGATGTACTCAACCAGCCAATGAGATGCACCACAGGGGAGAGTGAGACTTAACACAGCCGCTTGTTCTCAAATTGAAATTACAGTTTCTCAAATCCACTTTGTACTTTCTCATTTTAACTTTATTCTTTCTAAATTCCGTCGTAATGTACCCGTGGCAAAACGATAATTGGTTTACATTAATTCGTCCCCGGTGCACAAGCTTGGAGGAAAACAACGGCAATAAAACGACATCCAGGACTTCAAGATTCTCCAGCAAGCCTTGTTCCGCCGCTTGGGGTAATATAAATTCAACATTTTCAGCGTGAAAAATTAGTAAAAGGGGATGGCAAACTCACCGAATTAAAAAACGAGGCTTTTGTTTCTTATACCAGTTAAGAAGTTTACCAAAAACTCTGCTCACAATACAGCAAAACTTATACCGGCGAATGTCACGTCGTGGTGGAGAACAAAGAAATATTCACATGTGATCCACGCGATTTTATCCGATGTGCTGCATACTGTGTTCACCTAACAAAACAGTTTCAGATCCAAGAATGCATAAATTTATTTTATCGAAAGGGTTAGTTTTGTACTATTCTTGTTGCATTAGAGATGTCATGGGGTTTTGGTGGAGTAGCAATGAGGTGTCATTTGCCACCTAATAAGACCATTTCTGGGTGAATTGTACAAATCTCCCTAACCGTTCACGAAAGGAAACAGAGTATATTGACCTCTAATGGGATCCGAAAATCAAATGCTTCGATGTGTCAGTCAGAAGGGAAAATTTCCCGAAATTAGCTTGTTTTAAACAAGCTTATTCTTGGTCTGCTACTTGTTTGTACCGTGTGAGCTGAGGGAGGCCTGAACTTTATCCCCTCGGGCGTTTCTATTTTGACTGAAAAAAAGCAGCCGAGTCTGTTTGAAAGTTAGGAATAAAGTCAAATAAAAGACGAGATGGAACGGGGCAACCATTTTTCCGTCCATACCGACTTGGTGGGGTCAATATTCTAAGTTCTGAATCTTCGCTCAGGCACGGTACATGAGATTTTAATGAATGTAAAGTAGCTGAAAATCTCCCCAAAGATGATCAAGAGAGGGTAGAGGATTCCTAGTCTTCCAACCCATGGATAAATGGTTTAATTACGCTAAACAACCACAATCCAGAGTGTACCACTTTTAGATCACTTTTTTGAGAGATTCGTTCCATCTTATAACAGTTTCGACTTCAATGAAGAGCGATGCATCCGCCCTTTCATAGCCAACCAATCAAATGCGATCCAGCTCGATCAATCGATCGACTGATTAATCAATCAACCATTCAATCAAGAAACGATAACCTTCCGATATGTCAGTGATTCCCCCTGCCTGTCTGCCGTATAGTTAGTTGTTTTCCGGCCTAGTCGTATCATATAATCAAATTTTTCGAATTGGTTTCTGCTGATTCGAAGTTGGTTGACTGAGAAGTCGCCGAAATGAGGTAATCCAAATACGACTGCACAGACGCATTAGACCGATGAAAGGAAAACTTTCCAGATATCTGTCCGGTTCTGCCATTCAGTTCTAGGTAATTCGGAAGGTTGGACATAAGCAGCTCGAAATAATCCAATAAAAGATGGCACCGATGATGAGACAGTTCCTTGTAGAATCGCACTACCCAACGTCCACCAACATGAAATCCGTATCCACGAATGTCACTGTTTCTAATATTTGTAAACTCTTGCCGGAGGGTTGTGAGGGAATGGTAATCTACTTGGCATTTGGCCCGGGTATAACAGAGCAGTCGTATTAGTTGGTGGTTGCTCGACACTGAACCGTGCCACATAAACAGCGACCAATGCAGGTGCGAGGATGTAACCCAGTCTTGCCAGGTTTAGACCCCATTTTCCCATTGGCTAAAAGCTGCCAGCCAATATAGTGGTGTGATCGGATGACAGGAGTGCAGTACGCAAACGAAGAAAGGTCACCTCGTGAGTTGTGCTGACCAATCAGGATAAACGGACCGGATTCGACAAAACGACAGCATGAATAAAATCGCATGAAATGAATCGAGCAAGATGGACTAATCAAAACGTAACCCGGACAACTGACGGAAGAGTGGCAGTAGCACAAGCCCGATAATGCAAGCAAGCACCCTGTAAATGTGCGATGATTTCACACACTAAAGGGAACTCTGTTTGTCGGTTGACTTAGGTTGTTTTCACTTGGGATAGTGTGGACGGACGTTAGCAATTTAGAGGTGGGATCAGCGTGTTGGAAAGCGGAATTCGGAAGAAACTAGACGTTACTCAACAAGAGTGGCTTTCAATTTGTGGTTTAAACGAAGAGAAGACTGTGTTTCTATTTTGTCAGGATGGATGACGATGAAGGAAGATGGAACAACATAGGCACCACACGAAAATCTTATCACGAAGCTCTTATGGATTTACATTTGATTGCAGAGCTAGTTGTTTTTCAAGTATTACGGAGGCAGTTGCACAAGCGCCTAAAAATCTGTTTTATTCTTTTCTATTTCTCCGTTGCCGCTGCATCTCATTAGACGTATGGCACTTTGTTTGGATTGGACCTTAGATGGCCAGTCGAGTGTCCTCATGATGTACTTAAGAATGAACTTGAATTGAGCGTGTCTTTAGCCGATTAGGCGATTCCCATCATCGTCGTTGTTCTGCCTACAAGCCCTGGGTTTCAACATTTTCGGAAACCCATCATTTTCAGTACCGACTGGCGGAGCAGTATTCTGTCCATGTCAGTTGTGAGGGTAAACATTTCAAGCTGCATTTAATTGCAGAATACCAGTTACAACGTCCGATACTTTACGGCTCACAAACGCTTCCCAATCCTGAGACCGAAACCCATCTGCTGTGTACGCATCTTCGGCAGTGACTGCAGAAAGTTAGCAAGTTCAGATTTTAAATGAATAATCTGTCGTCCAAATTTATCCGGCGATGTGTTTCTTTTCACAGTAATCAAAACAGTCAGAAACTCGAAATCGGTGTCATTCCACAATGCCTCAGTTGAAATGGTAGAACATAGCATTATGTCGCCTTCTGTTCGATCAAGAAGCGCATGCACCAGAGGTGTCATAAATAGGGCCACAAAGAAGAGCGTTATGCTGCCGATTAGCGTACGGTTTTCAAAGTGAAGAATAAAGAAAAACCACCTTTTAGGTTCCCATTATCCAAACAGGACTACGGACTAAATTCAAACACCTAATTAGGAATCCTAAAAATACATATATTTTTATCGATGATAGACCAGTAGACCTTCAAAGGATGTGGCCCAATATTCAGGTATATGAAATGTTCTCGGACAACCTCGAACAACCCAAAAAGACTGCGCGGAACTTTCCAGAAGAAAATTAGTGCTTTTTGGTGGGCTCACTTGTGATGTCTACTTTGCTGATTTTCAAATCAAGATGTCTGCTCAAGCGTCCTAGATCAGTCTGTGTAGATTCAACTGGAGTGAATAGCTCAGTCTTCTTCGTCACGTTTACAACAACTTACAACTCAGACTTTCAATCACCTGGGCATTAAATTGTCATCGAGTATGCCACGTCGGTTGAATTGCATTCCGAAATAGTCAGGAATGCTCCATCAAGAGAAAAGTCGCCTCACGAACAACACATTAATATTCAGCTAGAGTGGAAGAAACAATTTTTATACGGACATTGGAAAAATATTATGGATTTCTCTGATGCACCCTTCAACGGGAGGCGGCTTCAAGTTTTTGACTCAAATATATCTTCGAGGTCAAGAAAGAGGCCATGAATTTACGGAAATTTTGTCCGTGTTCTAACACTCGTTGTTCGCAGAATATGCCATTAGAATAACCCTAACCGGGCCGGAAATCTATTCTGACTAGTAGGCTTTTCAAGAGTGCCGAATAACGGATGGTGAATGGTGACCGCAATTTGGGTGAAATACTTACGAAACTACCTACTCCGCGGTTTTCACAGAGATCGACCGCCTTCCATGAAAACCAGTGCAATTACCGATTCATGCCAGCAACTGAATAGTTGCTCATTCACTCCGGTTGTTTTGTTAACTCCAGGACTAAAAATTTGCCACGGTCTTTGAGAAAGGACGAGGAGGGCTCATTTGACCGATCAGCCTCATGCTTTTCAGAGATTCTAACTCATTCATTACTTCCAGTTATGAAACTGACCAGTTTTACCTATATTGTTTTGCATGCACATATGATCGGAAAGTATATTGTGGAAATGGGACAATTAATCTTCTCTCTAAAACGTTGTCTATGCTCGAGCTTGTAACCGATTCTCTTGAGATCGAGTCAGCTATCTGTTGTACTTCTTAATCATTCCGTTTACAGTGGATTTTCGTGGATAAGTGCCGGAACTATTGGGTGAAGAATGCCTCTATTGCCGTTTATTGCAGCCTACTTCACTGCTCTGCGTTTACACATCCATCATTGCTGGTGGGCACTTTTCAGATGTCTTATCAACGGGATTTTATTGGGGTGGTCAGTTAGAATTGAAATCTGTGAAGACAAATGAGGGAGCCAAGCGAGTCGATTCTTCTTCCAGTTTCCATTTTCCTATTAAATAGTTACAAGCAGATGAGTCAGAACTCTGGTAATCAACCGGATGTTTTACGGCACCTTTTTCTTATTGTAGTGTTCCATGGATCTTTTCTTTATACCGTGTTTTTGGAAGAGCACAGTTGGTGTACTCAATAACAACTTATGTGTGCATTTGCACCACCAATTTCTTTTTACCAAAAAGTGATTATCATACGATATTAACGTTTAACGTAAAACAGCGTTTATTTCTTGGTAGGAACCATTAGCGGTGCACACTGATCGTGCCAGAATTGGGATTGGAAACCAGGAAAAACGATTGCAAGTGGAACACTTCGACAGATACGAGGTTGGAACGTACGGTTGATGTTACATCGCGAAAAAAAGACGGTTGCACAATGGTTTCATGGTTTCATAAATGCCAGTTAAGTGTTGATATAGTCTGGTTAGTATTAACTTGTAATATTATTCTTCCCACTAGCCAGAAGTTAGGCTTTTATCCGAGCAAATCTCTACACGGTGTATGAGTTCTGTTGGAAAACGATACTTGAATCAATTCTAGTTATGCTTCGTGCCTGCACGTCTACAGAAGACAAAAATTAACTGAGATGATAATCATTTTGATAGTCAGTCTGTAAGGCTATTAAAACGGATTAATTTTAGTATGGTATGATGTGAGTACCCAAAAGCAGACTACACTGAAGGAACAGCAGCCAATTTACTTTCCATTTGTAATTATCAAGGCCAAACGGATGCGCACATATTCCGCAACCCACCCGATGCCGGATAGTAGCTAGTCAGCCATATTATTAATAGCGAAACTTTGGTTGTCGTATCTGCTTCATCCTATTTCAGGTCACCGCGAACTTTAATAATGAAATAGCGTTCACTTTTAATCGGCTTATTACCGAGTAATTCTTGAGTTTCGGAACCACGTGGTTCCTACAGTTCTGGGTTGTCAGCTCTCCATGATGATGCTGTTGGGAAATGAGGAAGGTTAAATGAGGTGACCATAAGGTTGGTTAACTTTTACCGTTGCCAGCAACCCTGGTTTGTGATGATCAAATGCTATGCGCGATAATATGTGATCATCGCCATTCGTGACATTGCAGAGGTTGTGGAATATTTGTTCATCGGAACAGTACACTAATCTATTTAATAGTATCAGGCTAGTCAAACTGACGATTTTATAGAAATGGAACATTACCGAGGTCGAGTCGACTCAGGATAAGGGGACCGAATTTGTTCATGTGCTTACGGAATACCGATGTTTTTTATTGCACACACAGATTTAATGTAAAAGGGGGTATATGCCATAGTCATAAGATACGTTAGGTGGATGAATGTGAAGAACATTCAAGTAAGGCTTGGTTTGTTTGGTTTGCTTTTAAAGACCGGGAAATTGTAGGTTGCTGGAAATGTGGATAGACCAACAGAGATGCAGAGCTTTACAGTTCGAGAAATAAAAAAGACGGAAACAAAGCTTCAACTTAGAGGCATGAAGACTTGATAAGAATGACCGGGCGATTGAATATGAGGAGAACGAGCGAAAGTCACGGGTAGGGAGAATTTCGAAACAAGTGCTAAAGTTCCAAAATCACTGGGTGGCGAAGAACAAGTGATTACAGACGGAAGGTCTGGACTGGATGATTGGTTAATCGAACGGCTTTTCCTTGAACCTGATAAAGAAGAGAAAGAGCTGTAGAAGAGACTGTACTCCAGTGTTCATGTAAACGGTTAGTTTGAACTTCTCTTTGAGAAGTTGAAAACCAACTTTACGAGGAACACGACTGATTATTGTTGATACAGTTGGCGACCGAAAATGAAGAGAGTTCATAGATAAGCCAAAATGACAACGATATCGTAAAACAAAGAAAATCAAGGGAGATGCTTGAGCAAAACAGAATGGAGGGGAAGCTTGGAATCATTTAAACAGGAATTTGTTCCAGAGTAGGTGCAACTGATGTACTAGGAATAGTAAAACTATGATCGATTTTTGGTATCGGATTAACTAGTAATCCAGGGAGAGAGAGAAGAATGGTGTACTCCATGAGGGGTTGGAGGTTGATGTAAGAATTTCAATAATAAATTAAAGGATGGACGCAAATACGGAAACTTGGGGAACACCACCATTCACAATAGGCTGCTTTGACATAACCCATCGACCTGGGTGGAGATAGTTCAGTCAGTAGGGTAACATGAAATAAATCATATGAAAGCAAGCATGAACTTGTGGTATAAATTACGGGATGATCAGTGTTCTAACAATAGGAAGACTGTAACCTAAAAAGAAAACGAAATAGCGAAAACTCGTGAGCTCACCAAAATATGAAAAAGCAGTGCAATCAGGAAGCCAGAATTGACTCATAAGACTGACATTTCGGTTTGTGGCTCATGACTGTAACTTCTTGCCCGTACCCGATTTTGCTGACGTGGATTGGACCGGGCTTAACTGAAATCCCTTGACGCAAGCTTTTAAAATGATATCGCTTGGAATTAAATTTCACCATGCGCGGTAGAAAGGGGAGTCCAAATCAGACTGAACGGCAGAGGGCGAGAAGGGTGTTTACTGACCAAATGATGTCATGTTACGCGGTGTTGCGTTCCAGCGTGTGTATTGATTTCGTACATTTAAACGCCGTTATCAACAACAGATCTCGTACCAAGGGGCTTTCGAGACAACGAAACAAGACAATTTACAAGTGCTTACACAGTAGATCGAAGATACTTTTATCACCAGACCTTAGTTTCGAACGCCTTAGAGATGTCCAGCGGGACCTCATGAGTTTCAGCAAGGCTATCGAATACGGTCAACCAGGAATGTGATGACAGCTAGTAGAACGCCCACAAAACGATACGAACGCAAACCATATTGGCCGTCATTCAGAAAATTCTCCCGTTAGAGGGACGGACAGGAATAGCCGGAGATAATGGTTGCCAATTTTTCGAAAACGCAGAAATAGCGGTGATTGGACGATGGTTGTTCGGGTCAGAAGTATCACGGCGTTTTAGGATAGGCTTGGAAATGGTATTCTTCTATGGACTGCGGAATTATTTTGATTGAAAGAGGAAAAAAGGACAGTTGACTTTGGAGCTGACTATGGAACATTTTTTGAATAATAGTTGGGATATTTTTCAGTCCATGAGGTTTCGGAAACATTCCGATTGGAAGGCACGTAACGATTTTCTGGTAGCTATGACAAGAAGAAAAGCTTGGTTTGGAGCATGAGGGACAGGCGAAAATGCGAGTCTGACAGAAACAATGCAGTTTCAAATCAACCGGAATAGGTGGTAAGCCAGAGAGTGTAAATTCCACGCAGCACAACCAAGTGTTAAAGTTAAGCTAATGGCGATAAACGTCATTTCATCCGGCAACCGACTGCTGACCGAAGCTCGTTCGAGCTTGTGCGGTTCCAATGACCACAACAGCCCTGCGTTTACATATGCGTACTTTGTCCGTGCTGCTACGGCTAAGGGTTCACGTTCGGGCTCTCACGAAGGTCATTCATCCCACTTCTCCTCAGCCCACAGTGGTCCAGAACATCAGATAGAAGCACAGGGGCGCGCACACACCACACTCGTAGCTTCTCAAGATTGATCGCAGTCTGTCTAATGACCGTCAAGTCAGAGATAAGCACTTTCACACAAGTGCACATGTTTCGCCTACGAACAGACTCATGTGAAGGCGTACGCACCAATGAAGTCCGAATGTACTTGGTCCATTTTGCTCAATGGACAATGTTCATCATTTTGTCGCTGTGTCATGACGTGGTTGTACATTTCGAGATTTTCAGCTCTACGTCCGTGTAGCTTTAATTAATAGTGTTCGTAAATTTTATAATTGTTTGCGTAATAAACATCCAGTTACTGTGCATCAGCTCGACGGTTAAGAAGCGAAGTTAAACCGGACCGGAATAAAGACTCCTGGAAAGGTTTTACTGTGGATAGAAATGTCAAAATAAACTGGCAGGAAGAAGCTAGAAATGTTTTGTGGTAGGTTGCCAGAAAAATTACCAAAGGGAGAAAAGCTGGGAGAGCAGAAATTACGGGATGCTGCGTTTGTGGGGAATCCGAATGGTCAGACACCGGTGGCGGGGGGGGGGGGGGTTAATCGTTCAGCTTTGTGACTCACGAGGAGTTCCTTAGCTCTCTATATGGCCAGTGGGCATTTGTTCCTGGCTTGTGTCAAATGGTGTAGGAATGCTTGGTTGGCTACGTGAAACCATCAACGGTTGGCTGCTTTTTCCAAAGAACAGGATGGCTGCAAACGTCAATACATACCTATGGACTCTTTGTTTGCCGTGTTTGAAACAGTGTGGAATGTGAAATGCATGGCTTGAAGAACAGCTTCAAGAAACTTAGGACCAGATGAGGAAATAACAGATGGGTAATCGGCCAGAAATCAACAGAATCATCTCAAACAAAGTGCACATCCAAAGCTGGGTTAAGGGTCCCCACGACAAAAAAGGGGAGGAGGTTAACCGAACTAATGGTCTAGTGAGGCCAGGAGAGACAGGAAAGCGGTAACAGGGAATAAAAAGAGGAAATATGAGAGAATGAGGTCAGTGTTTTATGCACGGTCGTCTGGAAGACAGGGATGCATATGGGGAGGTCAGTTAGTTGGAAAGGATCCAAACAATAAATTTTATTGGGGACAAGGCGTGTCTGGTGCAAGTTCTGTGAATGAGTACGTGCAGGCTCACGAAAGCGGCTATTCATTTGATTTGGAAGGTACACTTACGGTGTTTGAGAATCAGTAACGTAGATGCTGAACCCTGGAGTGAATAATCACATGTGGCCTTAATGGTTTTCTCCGCGTTACTAAACCAGGCCTACCTTTTCTGTCTACAGTCTCCTGCATTTTGTTCTGGCCAAAGCTGGATAATTATCTGTGTGGCAGTTCAAGATTGATTGTTCATTTCCTCTCGAAATACTTGCGACAGATTCATGACAATGTGACTCAGAACGCCTAATAGTGCGAGTACTCTTAACTTAGGGAGAGACAGTAAACTTCTTCATTATTTGGCAGTGCGAAGCATTACTCGCAATTTCTTTGTCATGTCAATCGCTTTTGCCCAGTCCTTATTTTACTGCATTCATTTGAGAGCGATAAACAAAATGAATCATATAAACGCCACAGAAATGGGAAGACAGCTAGAGGGTTCCCAGAAAAGGCTCAAGGAGATGTATCAACGCATGGAATGTATCCCTGAGATGGGAACAAAATCACCTCAATGTCGTGCAATTAGGTAAGAACACGGTCAGTTTTATTGGTTGCCTGCCGTTTTTATGTCAGCCAGGAGAAAATACATGATTTAGAAGACAGGAAATTAAGTCAACGGGAAGAACAAGATAGTTTACAATGATTAGTCTATTGTAGGAAAAAGTTCGTACGTTCCCAAACTGACGTTTGCTTAAAATATACTAGTCATCGGCACATAAAAACACCTGCATGATACAAACATCCCATTCACGAGCCTTGATCGTTATCCGGTCAAACTCTATGCATAATAACGACAAGTCAATGTTAGTGTTTGTGCCGATGTAGCACCTAATTGGTCAGGAAGTTGATTCTGTTATTATTATTGTCCTTGATGTTTGTTGTTGTCGGTGTTGTGACTGCTCTTGTTTGCATGATATTTCTACCTGTGCAGTTGTTATCGAATTCCGTTTGACGTCAGTTTGTCCTAATAGATTGCTTTGAAGATACCGAGTTCCCGTAGAGTTAGTTCGATAAGATCGTAAACGTGCGCAAAGAACCAAAAAAAATACCCCGGGTTTGCTTCCGTTTGACGCCATAAATGTTTAAAAAGAAACAGCTAGTGAGCGACAACTTATTTTCCTAGCGGAAAAATTCTCGGCTCATGTTGGAGCTAAATATTTGCTGTTTTTCAACTGTGCTGATTACTTTTTAGACAGTAAATAAGTCATATAGGAAGGAAAATAAAACTATCTGTCACTGTCCTCAAAAAGAAGCTGCGATCGAAATGCGTATTTCGTAAATTTGATCAACAAAAGAAATATTGGTAATGGCGTTGCCAAAAATTTCCCTGAATATTGTTAGCTCTCGCCTCAAGTTCCACGGTAGATTAGTAGAGTTATATGTTGCGTTAGGCATAATTACTCTTTTATTATCTTCGTAATCAACAAATAAAACCAATTAGAGGCGGATTGACTAAGTCTCAGCTGTCACACGTTGATGTCGCTCAATAACATGGGTCAGAGGCGATGAATGAACCATCTGTGCGAGGTCCGAATCGCGAGCTACATTATCATCGACTGCACTGATTTTTAGCATTCACTCCGTGCGATGCGATCAAACCTGGCCGGTGTGGTTTCTTTCCCGAAACGTCGGCTCTAAGGTCACAGGCTAAGCATTCGTTGCTGGACAACTTCGTGAACAGTTTGCGCTATGCGTTAAATGTTTTTAGGGGAACTGGGCAAGAAATGCCGATTAGGAAATCAAGCCGTGAGTTCTGCAAGTGATTCACTCTACTTTTATATTCTGCAAGTCAGAGCCGCCGAAACATTTTTCCTTCTTGACTTTCGCCAAAAGGTACTACTGATTCCCCCGGAGGAAAGCTAGTTGTTTACGTGCTGAAAGCTCATTAGTGTTTTTTCGTCTTTAAACAATTTCACTCATAACTTGAAAATTGTCTCTTCCTGGCCACTGAGGTTGCAAACGGCAGTTGCCAAACTATAGAAGGGAGAGGATCATTAGTTAAGCTATTCGTGGACTTGCCGCAGCGCGGCTAATGAAAGTGATTTGGCTGATAGCCATTTCGACCTGAAACCCGAAAACATTATTTCGACAATTTTCTCCACATTGCTCGGCGCAATTCATGTCATTTTTGATTACTCAGTGTTACAAGAGCCAAAATGCAACAATCCGATAACAGTTCGTTCGGCTGTGATAAACAGACTGTGCTGCATGCACGCATCTGGCCTCTTTCTATGAGGCGTGGATGTGTCAGGGATACAGACAATTAACCTATGAACAACCATGGTGTGCATCTACCCTGTTTAACACGTCATTTGATTCCCTTTGACACTTTTCAAATTCAGATAAAATCGAAGTACATTTGGTTGTTCTGCCCAGAATTTCATTTATATTGTTGGCATGCTTATATTAAGTGTGATCTAGGAGAGAAAATTCACTATACCAATTACAACATTTCAGTTAACAAAGTCAAACAGCCAGTCAATCGGTAATCGATTCCAGCTTGACTGTGCTATTTCACACCTATACCAACTCTATCGGAAAAACTAGATTAGATTTTTGTTTATTATTACACAAATATTATATATTTTATATGCATTATAATATTATGCAAATAAATTTTACTTGTTTTCTAGGTCCAGCAATAACTAGTCGATTAGCCACGGGATTAAGTCGTCTCATCGTTGCGTTGACTGACTGTTCTAAATGGCTTTTAAGCTCAACCTATCGGCGACCTAATCAGTGCGATATCGCCGCAGTTTTATTGATCTTTGACCTGGGTTTGGGATAATGTGTTTGAATTTCCGTCGCACTTAAAAAAGAGGCTTGTGACCAACTTCTGGCTAAAATCCATATTCCTGACTACCGCTTTTATCTAAATTCAATAAATTTACAGTCCTGTGTAACGTTAAAATGGATTTCTGAAAATACTGTGATAGATGAAGTGTCGATGTATTATGGCAATCCTGTTGTCGTTTCATGTCTAGTTCAGGCATTAAATAACGCCCGAGTACACATAGTCGGCCTTTGCTGAGGTCAGATGTCCGGTCTAGTGTTCCAAATTGTAACCAGATATAATCTAGTAATTCCGTCCCCAAGAAAACGTGTGGGTGCCTGGCTTGACTTTCTGTTAACTAACTTTCACTGGATGGTTTCTCAAATGAAGGCCAGGAAGTTAATTTAATAATGCATAAAACAGTGTACAGCCTTCATAAAAGCTGACACTGTAACATTTCTGTTTGCATCCGGCTAACAAACAAATAAAGAGCACATTTGATTTTGTCCACGTTTAGAAGGGACGAGCATCGACCGCCAATCGCAGCGACCGGTAGTTGTCATAATTTGTAGTTTTTGAGGTCAGCCAACATCGGCAGTTTGTTTGCTCTCTCTTACCGCATTCTTATTCCTTCATCATTCATTCCCAAAGTCAGCTGGATGACCATTTTGCGTGCTACTGAAACGCATGACCCACAAATGGACTGCTTAAACCTATTTACCGCACTAACAACCTACTCACTTGTGGCAAGACTCGGGTGTCCTCGAAATGTTGTACGAATTGTTTAGTCACGAGATTGTGAGTCTTTCATGGGCTAATGATTTCTCAGCCACTGAAGGACCATACACTCAACGAAATCAATGGAGATGCTAATGTAATACGGCTGAACTTGGATAATATGAGACTCTGCAAAGCAACAACATGAAATTGATACTACGTCTCCATGAGAATGCCAATTTATTATTCTGGGATTGGATACTTAGGTTTCTTAAACCGTGTTAGACTTGTAGCGGGAATTCTAATTTCTAAGAGAACAATTTAACATTCTAACCACGCAAACCCACCGTTCCTATGATCAGAACAAGACAACAAGTCGAAAGAATCATTTATTGGTCTTTCCAAAGCTTGACTAACAACGGTTAGTTTGTCACGAGAAGTAGAAATTTTGAAAGCCTGTAAGATAAAGTATTCTTAAAATCTAATCCCCATGATCTGTTTTTCGGTGGTAGTAATTAGCAAAGGAGTTCTTTGAAACGTCCATTTGAATGACATATTTTTTAAATTACAGTGCCTTCAGTTTGTTAAAAGATTCAACAGAATGTAATTTTTCAGGGCGAATTTGTTGAAGGTATTGTTAACCAGAAGGGCACAAATTTGGGAACAACGCGGCAGACTGCAGACTCCAAGAATCCAATAAATTTTGCCAGCGCCGAGTGAAGTGAATTCCGCAGTCATGCGGCTCACAGCCACGTTAGTTGTGGATTGTTGCTATTGGGGAAACAACCGGAATGATTTGTCTTGCACAGCTCTGTCGTGCATAGCACAAACATGCTGATATATCCAGCCATTTGGTGACTAGATGTGTGCTCATTGCTCAACTCATTAATCAGTAGGATTCCTGAATTTCTGGATTCATTTACAGTCCCGGATACACTTACTTCTTATTCGAAGACAAACGATTGTTTCCAATACTACCGATGGTCACGTGATTCGGTCAGGTTGTGACAATCTGGATTTCATGGATGCGCGCCACTATATCTATTAGTCACACAATTAGGACTAAGTCAGTGATTTATTGTTTGCAAGAGTAATAGATTTTGATTCGGTTTAGCCATTACCCTAGTACGTCTCATGAGGTAGTCTGTGAGGCCTACTGTCTTAATGCAGATCTCTTATTACGTTTGCTTGCCCCTAACCATTGTGATCACTTGTATGTCATACTTACTCGGCTGTGTACGACTGAAATACTGACAACCCAGACATTCGACCAGTACAACGAAAAAACAGGGGGAGCGGTAGGAGGGTGAGCATATATGACAGGGGCGTGCGAGCGAAGCGTGCGTGATCAACGTGCAAATGGCAACCACGTTGGGCGGTCAACATTCGATTAAACAAGCGACCCGGAAGAAAAAATCCGTGTTCCGCTGCAAGTCGATGAACAACACTAGACCAAATCGGTCAGGAGAAGAAATGACCAGTGAGTGTTGATTATTGGTGACAAATGTAAGTAATTCTATTTTCATTAACCGTCGAACTTTCGTGTCTGCTCGACTCGGCTTTTCTCATTCGAGTTAGTGGAAATCGGAGACAGCGGTGGCAAGATAGAAACAACTGAAAATTTGCGGGCAAAGTAGAGCAGGCGTCTTCTTTTTTCTCTTGTGAAACACTTTTGGACGGGAAAATTGTACGGACTGGGGACGTTTTCCTCAGTGTGCATAACCAAGTGTTCTGCGACAGCCATCCTCAATTTTCTGCTCTAATGACGATCGTGTAAAATGTCTGAAATATTAAAACGAATAATGAATTTTCCAGGCATGTTTTCTTCCCCATACCTCGTAAGTTTCCAGGTTCCTGGACCAATCTGTTATCCCATTATTAAATAGACGACAACTTCAAGAAGACTTGAAAGTTAATACATTGACGCAAAAGAATTAAGACACATTAGACATGCTTCTTGTCCTTCCAGCTGGTTGTCAGATTTAAATCACAAAAGATCAATGAAGTCAAAGTCACGTGCTTACGAAATTTGTTCGGATTACCAATATGAATGCAAGTCATACCGAATTTGGTTAGTCACCCTTGTTTGAGTTCAAACACCCTTCGACCTAGAACAGGATATTTATTCTTACAAGCCGCATCGCAAAAGAACGTATTTAAATGTCTTATTTACTGTTTATCAGAACATCATTAAATCATTCTGGCTTAGTCATGAAAACAAATAAGAAGAGTCAGCCACCTACGAAATATCGTTTTAGTTGTTTCACGAATTCAACGCTCGGCTGGTGAACAACTATTGGAGGAATGCAAAAGAACGGGATAGTTGGACGGCAGAGTACCAGATACACATACCTGAAGAGCTGCAATAACCGCGAAACCGGTCGCGTGCTCCCGGGAAAATTTCTTCATCCATCCATGTGAGAAATATCCTACTGAGAAGGAAAAACACTACTTTCGGGCTTTGTGTCCCCTTTATCAAGGGAAAATCCTGCGACGAATCAACATGTGATTCTTAAATCGACTTATCATCCATTCACACTCCTAACCATTCAAAGGAGATTTTTAGAACAACGTAAATTGGACGGAGGCCCGCCGAATGACCTTAGCAACCAGCTCAAGCCATGAAATGTAACAAACATAATTAAGGGGATAATGGAATTTTAATCAACGTAATCCGGAACTTCAGTCATAGGCCCGCCGTCTGTTCCTGTGCTGTGCGGTTTTATGTGGCGCAATGATAGGTCTTTCATCTTTTCACTTTGTTTCATGAGATAGTAGAGTGCATCATTTCCCGGCATTGAGCGGTCGCCAACCGAGAATTGCCAAGTGGCCTATGGTGGTCAGGCGCATAAGGCCGTGGGGATTGCATGTGACCGTACCGAGTTCGAATACTCCCGCAGTAGCCCAACTTCTCCACTTAGCAGATCTAAAATGAAAATACGGTAGCGAACTTACGAAGTGATGGCTATTGTCCGTGAGTGTTTCATCTGACATGCAGAGTTCAGGTCCTATATTTTCAAGCGAAAGTTTCCTACACTTGGAAATTTTCGCTACTCATGTACTTGCAGCTGTTCGATACATCACATTTTACTGCATAATGAGTACCAAATTTCATACACAAAACAAACCTCGAAGCCCGGAAATTTTTGAGAAAGCATAGAAGTCAGCCACGGCAAACATTCGGTGCTCTTATGGTCTACAGCCTAATCAGCTGTTCATAAAGTCGCATGCTTCAGCCATTGCATTTGGGGAAAATCGATGCACGGTCTCCTCGAACATCTCTGATTTGCTGGAGTTCGAGTACCTAAGTAACAACGAGGAAGAAGGCAGTGCTAAACGACCTTTATTATGAGGATTACAAGAGACTTACAGTATATCAATAGGATGATAGTTATATATTTTAAATTGTGAATCAAACAATTCACGATAAACGTCCCATTCTAATTAACCTTCAAGCAGTCTCTGATCTGTCCGTTATGTCGGAACCATTTGGAAGAAACCAACACAAATAAGAAGACGTCAGTGCTTATGTTTGTTCTATATCAAAACTGAAGGGTGCACTGGCTGCGTATATTTTCAGACTCGAACAGATTTGCGGTGTACTCGCGTTATTCACTGAACTTGTGACGAAACTAAAAGAAGAATGATTGACTATCGATCAAGATAGCAATCGGACATTCGGAATACAAGCGAGATCAGAAAAGGTGTCATGGTCGCAAAGCAAACTAACTGGTTCACGTGATTTCACATCTGATTAACAAAGCTCAGTATTGAGAACAGAAGCGTTTTAGCACTACCAAATTAATTTAATTTTGCGCGGTTTTCGGACTCTAGTAGAAGGCTTCTGAATAAAGTGTTTAAGACGGGTCTAACCATTCTCAGATTAAAAGTTGAAATTCTTGAAAATAGTTGAAGTACTCGAATGCAAAGGATTTATGGAGAATTAAAAACTTTTGTGATTAACGCTCTTCTCTTCTCCTGGAGTCTACAAACGACATGTGCAGCCCGTAAAAATTCGTTTTATACTGATCGCGTTTGCTACTGAAAGAGTGAAGAGCGGAGAACGAACCAAATCTATAATTCCACGAAGCATCCTAGTCTACCCCAAAATTCAAAGTTATTCGCCGGTTTTATGTTGTCGAAATCTCCCAACGAATCAACTTTCCAGAAATTATAAACTGCCCTGACCCATTAGGCTTTCTACTGAATGAATGAAGAGACTTACGAGCTTTCCTGCACCATATCTCAGGGAAAGTGGCATTCTCTTTCTTCCTCACTCCGTACACAACCGACGTAGGGTTTTGACTACCGAATTTAGCGCGCCTTCTAATCCAACAAAAGAATATTGAGTTTTCTATTAACGTGACTGGCTATTACAGCGCTCACGTTTCTCCTGAGTTAATGGGCAACTTACGCCTGAGTAAAGTGGAGTATCTTGACAGAGCAGCATCCCAAAAGGGAGATATCGACAATGTTGTGTCGTGCAATGGATTGTTGAACACACGTCGAACAAGACCGTCATAATCACTGTTTCTTGATCTGTTCACGGCGAGTAATAAATAACCCTAATTGTAAGACAAAAATAACGAATAACATAAAGTCCCGGTGGAGCAGTTCGTGAATTGGAGAAGTTACATGTTCTTCTCTTTTATCAATTTGCGTAAACATTTACCTATAACCCGTTGCCCAGATTGTTATCAGCTTATCGACTGTTACAAGACTTGAATTTTACTGATAAAGAGCGGTGCGATTATGCTTCGTTTAGAGAAAGCTTGGTGGCTTTTGGATTAAAATCCATCGTAATTATTGAGTTTGTACAGCAAAACCCTTAAAATATCTTCACTCAGATACGGTCATAGGATTTTTGTCTGAAGTGCACGAGGTTGTGGCCCGAAAACTTCAGTATTTGCTACAAAAGCAAATTGATTGATTTGCACGTGATTGCCAGAATTTTCGGACGGAGCTCACTTTTTAGGATGTGGCATAGTAAAATAGTTCCTAATATATATGCATAAATATTGTTCTTAGTTTTGGGTCATTTGTATATTACTGGTTGGTCTGAATGTTTTTGTAGGGCCTAAATGTGTTACTTCGTTTGCAAGATATTTGTGGGAAAGCCGTGAAACCAAAGAGTGAAACCAACAATGGGAGTACTGTAGATTGATGCGAATTTGAGGAGATCGGATATACGACGAAAAGGATTTGTCCACACTATGAAAGCCTAGCTAGGAGTTGAAGAACCATACAAGTGGTGTACAGCTGTCTCCCCAGCATTGATGCGGATCGAACTCGATTTGCGGTGAGAAAAGGGGCTAAATAATTATGCGTCGAACTGTAAAACTGCCATCCCACCCTGCCCGGCTCTACTATACTTCAACGTCCCCTGATATGGTATCCATAAGTCGCTGGATTTCCCAGGGCCACATCACAGGGTACTTGTGTGTCAGAAGCTCTAGAGGTGAAAGACACACACACAAGAGATTCTCGATTAGCAAAAGCAAGTGACAATTAACACTGATTTTGTCACTCCGACAAAATTTCTGGAGCAGAAGCAAGCGCACGTTGTCGCTGAATCCCATGCCAGTCCAGTTCGAAGAGTGTAGGAAAGCTGATGCGTCGTGTGAGATGTTGTTTGGAAGTTTCTTGTTCAAAAACATTGTAATCGAACTTGCTGGCCAGTCGTCAACCTTTCGGTCACAATGATTAAACTTTCTCAAACATTGTTTTACAAGTGAACGAAGCTTGGATGAACCGGGAAGATTTGTCAAGCATGCTGACTACCAGAATGACGCAGACACACTAAGAGCAATTTGGCCCAAAGATGGGGAAGCAGAAACCCTTTTTCGCCCTCTGTGAATGAAAAAATGTTTGGGATCCATATTTTAGCAGCAGAATGGATTAATTTGACGCAAACATCTGTGGTGTTAATTCCTCGGGGTGTATGCCCTCAAGTTGAGGTCAGAAGTGAACGGTATTTGTGCCTCATTTATCACTCAATGATTCACTTCAAACCCTGAAGTGACTAGACTATCCGCACGGACAAATTCACAGTTGCAACCAGATATCGATTTCAACACATTCCCCACTTCCGGTCTTATCAGAGTGTAAATTCCCAAATAGATAATGGAAATCCAAATGACGGAAAGTCTACAGTTTGAAGACTGTCAAGTTTGGTTCCGCGGCACAAACGTGCATCGGGGCTTCCGTAATCTGTCAGGCAAGATTAAACTTACTTGCTATTGCATTGGGAAAGTGAATTCTGGAATTGTCGTCTGTGGGTCATTGTGTTGCAGTGATGGCTTAGTTAGTTTTAAGGCTATTGACAGCTGTGGAAGACTTTCAATTAGCAATCCAGTTTAAACAAATAATCGCTCTTCCCCAATATCTTTTCAACCTTTCAGTACCATGCTCATTCGTGGATTTATCGATTATTCAAAGTGCTGGTGGAGAAGAATTACCATATAAGCGGAGGTCGGCCGGAATATGACAGTAATAGCAAGGTACAGTTTAAATGTAATTTTCATTGGTCACTATGTACCAGGTAAAAACGATAGAGATGTATTAATAGTAAGGGTGAGGTAGATGTGCAGTTATGCATGAACAGACCGACAGATCCTTACATTCGGTGGAAAAAGAAGACATACTCGGTGTAAAATTAATACACGAGTGACAGGTTGACCCAAATAAAATGCTTAATTAAAGCCTGATAAAAGGAAAAGTTTCACTGACGACGAAACCAGTTGAAGTAAAATGAATGACAGTACTGAACATTCATTGCACCGCAACTAATCTGTGCATATATGTGTAGACGTGCTAAGAAACCGGAACATTGGGACTTTCCGGTATCAGACAAGAATTGACAGACAGTTAAGTTTAGGTCTCTGCACGGATCACGGAATCATAGAAAGCATGTGTTTATTAATGCATCAGAAGTTTGCTCGGGTTAAGTAAGTTCATGTGCGCACACTATTCCGTGACTCATTACTGGATTCAGGATTAGTTCGGAAACATGGCTGTTGAGAGCAGAAAATGCACGAAGGTTTCTGGTGTTTGAACACCGTTGTCTTCGTAATGTTGGCAGAATAGGCGACGAAGGAACTTTGTTAGTAACTCAGAGATTGACTGCTAGTCACCGGGATTTGGATTCAGTAATTAGAACTGGCACTGAATAGGTTAAGGTGGTTGGGATATGGTTCAGATACGTTGATCAAACGATTGTCTCGCCGAACGTTGTTTCTCGAGATAAGATTGTGGATGAAAAGTAATTCGATGTGGTCAGTCAGTGGCATGGAAAAAAGGTGTGCAAATTTTAAATGGTGCAGTTAGATTACCAGGTTGGAGTCCACGAGATCACATGAAGCAAGGTTTAGAGATGATAGGTGACGTAGGCCAGTGCCGCAATCACCGACGCTTTTGTCTTCGAAACCTTTTTCTCCTGTAAACGTTTTCAACTTACTATTCTGCAGTCGATCTTTCATTATTCCCCGTTTGTTTTTCTCTTTGAACCGATGTTGCTATAAGGTAGCAACCGGAACCAGAGCACAATCGTGCGAGGCTAATGGTTGTACAAACTGAACTAAAATGGACTGACCAATTTTACTTCTGATTTCGAGAGTGGTAGATTATGATTCCTGACAAAGTGCAACATTCTGCTTATACCAGGATGACACAGAGATTCATGGAGTTCTTTTAGGCTGCCATAGGAGACGGGTCTGCAGAAACCATGTGAGATGATGTCAGACATGCAATTTTCGCAACCGGGATGATAAGTGGAATCGCAATGGAAACAGGATTGTTCAGTTCATCAGTATTGGATCTTTTTTGTTTCTATTTCGCTTTTAGTCGTTTTGTCAAATGTGATCGAAACTGACTACTGCTCGGACATTAGTTTGAAATCTCTCTTGATCAGCATGCATCCGTTTCTTCAGGAATTGCATGCCTCTGAATAATTCCATTATTTTATTGGGGACGATGCCCGAGAAAGAATGCCACTGGTCGGCGATCGTACTTTAGGGAGGCCACATGACAATGTCCAATCTATCTACTTCTCTCAAGGTGCTTTTTGGTCCACGGGAGTCCGAGACGGTGGTCTTCAACTTAGTTTTCCGGATCGCGAATGATGCTAAGACATTGTTTGCTGAAGGAAAAGCTCGATTTCGTAAGAGTTTGCTGATTCTGTTACAGAGGTCCGATGTCCACTGGGAGCACGTTTTTATATGGCGGAGGCGATAGTTTTAATGGTTTTAGTTTCTGTGGATCCGGTCTGATAATTTGGACCTGGGGAGACTGAGTTGGTGCGTGCGAATAATGGTTTATGACCCGAGAAATGTAAAGCCATATTTCAACAAAATCTAAGTTTTTATCGTGCTCCTCATCCATGGGTTCGCCGATAGACAATTGTCCAGGGGGGAATCATCCAATGCATTTATTATCCCAGTATGATGCCATCAATTCCAAGTTGAATGCATACCACTCTTTTCGCCAAGCCAAATGGAACGCCGTAAAACGGATACAGTTTTACGCCGCGTTCCAGTCCGATAAACTACATCTTGCATTTTAACTGATATGTGATGACAGGGATTCTTCAGGTGTAGTTTGATCAATAATGTCGAAAACTTCATCTGTACACGAGATTGCGTAAGCATCTAAATACTTGGATGGACTTGTCTTTTGACTATAAATGATTGCCAATCTCCCACTGTGGCGTTCATTTCTCACCATAAATAATTATGCCCTTTAGATTGACTTCAGCTTCTCGACTGACGGATAGTGATGTTTCAATATCATTTGATTAACGTGATACTTTGCTGAGGAATTCGTCGTGTCTCGGAAGCATTTGGACTGCAGCTGTTTAAATGGCCCTTGAACGGCATTTGTAGTTCATAGAATGGTTTATCCATCTACGGACTACATATCCGAAATTCGACGCAATGAGCTGGAATCGAAACGGCGACCTCCCGCTTGCCGAGCAGATTCTCTATCTTTCAGCTACCGTGAACACGGTTCTCGAAAGCGAAGTATGTGAACACCCATTGTTGCGCGAACCATGTGGTTCGCATTCAATACCCGTGTCTGCGGTGGCTCAGGGGTGGAGAATCTGCCTGGCAAGCGGAAGGTTGCCCGTTGGATTCCGGTTCACTGCGTCTTAGTGAGTAGGTGGATTTTCCATTCTATACAATTTCTAGCTCCTGGTTCCACCTCAAAATAAATGCAGATTAACTGTAGTTCAGTTTTGGCGGCCGTTGGTCTTCAGCGAGAGAAAACGGTGGGTTTTTAACCAGGAAGCGGCATTTCAAGGCTTTCTTATAAGTTTGAGAAAGACAGATCCAAGTATGACGTAAACACTCAAACCAGACAAGTCAAAAAGATTCCGAATGAGAGAGGCCTCAACTAATGTCCCTGCTAACCTGGTGGGCCTAATGGTCATGCATTGTTGTGTCACAGATTAGAAGTACGTGTAATTGGACTCCGTTAACAGTGCTGAAGATGATGGCAATAGAGAAGGAATGGAAAGTGGCTACGACGCCGGCAGACAGAACAGGAGGGGCCAATAACGACGTAATTCACGGGGCACAGCATAGGTTTTTCGAGGCGGAAACTTAACCGGACCCGTTGAAACCGCCTTTTTTTGCCAGCCCTTGGGCATAGCTACCCTCCCTAGGGAAATCGATCCGACAGTACCGACGCAAGCCCATGGCCGACAAAAAATGCCCTTTATTGTATAGATCTGTTAACGCTTCCAAAATGAGTGTGTTACTCATAGGCAGGAATCAAAGCCTGGACGGATTAATGTAGTACGATGTAGATTAATTACATCTAAGCTTTGTTTGTCTGGATGGATATGAGGAATTTTATTTTATTCTGTTAATCGTTGCCGGATCTTGCTGTACCTCAACTCAGGTATGAATAAAACACAAAGAAAGGCATCGCGATTTTCATCAGCATTCACTGCTCGAAATCACAATCAGCCGACTGAATGGGAACTCTGGAGGAACCGCTCGGCAGTCTGCTCCTCTTCTCGACTGGAGGTAGATAGCGGGTTGGAAACTTTGCTTTGTAATTCGATGTAAAATTTCTGGAGAGTTGCGATGACTGAATCTTATTCGTTGCAAACTACAGTCTTTCTCAACATTGCTGGGTCCACGTAGTTTGATGGAGAAGCAAATTTTTCAATATTCAGAAGGTCCTGAGAAGTCAATAATTGATCGAATATCTTTTTTCTGTGAAACCTATGCTGCGCAAGATCCGATGAATGCGGACTTGGGTCTAATCGATCTAGCCGTAGAATTCAATCCGTATTATGCAAGATGACTAGATTTTAATGACTAACAACACTGAGGTAAAAGAAGAAACAATGCCCAAAGTTAATCCTTAGTCAGCATGCGACAGGCCATGGCTGAAATGTAAGTAGGCAAGAATTAGAGCAGCAGTACTATTTGATGAACTTTGATTGTACTAGATTTTGTTGTTGTTGATGCGCCCAAATCGGTTACGTAAATTTCCCAAAGGCGACTTGCATTCAAGCCTGAATTAGTCATCTTTTCAGTTGTAGGAGGAATGTTGTTCACTTTTTATGCTGTTGCCCTGGTTACATGGAGAGAGCTTTGTTGAATATTAATTGTATTTAACAATTCTGCTCCGCGCGGTCTAGAATTATTTCCAAATTCCATGACAAAATGGGACAATTGATTTGAATTCTTTAAGGCATCTCTGATTCAAAATGAATTGTATCCGACGAGAACTAAGAAGTGGGCCGCAGAAAATAGCGTGTTGATGCTCACTTGGAATTTTACACAGATTTCAAAATGGAATATAGAATCAGACTTTCGGTCGATTTGTTCTTGCCGAAACACAGTTATGATGCTCGATTATTGGGAGTGTAGCAGTGGCTGGTAGCCGACTTACGCATTGTAGCCAAATCAAACGGGATTGAAAATTTAGGAAGAATAAATGTGACATTACATCTATGATTAAGATGGCAAGAGACCACTAGCTTTCACGCACATCATGCCTGAGAGCTTTTGGCAATTTATGAACCTAAGAGTAAAGTCTAGAAACAAGATGTAAGCTTTTTCCACCCTGAAAGTTTGACTAGACCATTTCCAAAGTGAGAACAAGGACTGTTTGTAGAGCTACAAATCAACTAAATTGGAGGGTGCATTAGAGTGAGTTCTGACTGATTTCCTTAATCAAACCATTGGTAAGGTAGGTTCATTGATGAACGCATTCAAACAGTGTGGGAAGATTGAAGAAAGGAGTCCGTGATAGCACGGAATGAATCTATGTTCATAAACGGGCATCAATCTACGCCTAGTATTCTACAAATATGATGGGTGGACACGTCCCCATGGCAGTAGGAGAGTTTTGAAAAAATGAAAATTTATGAACGTGCGTGAATAATGAGGATGACATCCGTCACCGTTACAAGTTTCCTGTTGACCGCACAATTGTTGTGGATCGTCTCAACAAAAGGTTGGTGATTAGCAAAAAATTACCGGTCGTTCCGTTCTTCTACTCGTGACGAGGACCACTCGAGAGTCGTCTGTCATTCGGCTTATCTTTTTTTCTATTGTATTGCAGGCTCATTGTAAGCCCTCGAAATTTGACTGGCGCTGGTCAAGTGGATTACGTGTCA